>CAMKVN010001988.1:0-15486 GCA_946474995.1 Funneliformis geosporum
TTGTTTTGTCAAATAGGGCTTCGGCCTCAGATTTAGTCAATTCTCATTTTTTTTTTTATTTTTATTGGTCTTTTTCTATTGCAGAGGCAATAATATAACAATGTTTAAAGAGATTATTCCTATTGAATTAGAGTTTCATGACCTTTAAGAAACTAATATATCTTATGGCTCTTCGGCGTTCACGCAACCTAAAATTATTTTGTAAAAACAACACGTACGTCATTTATGCTTTCGATATTGCACATCGCAATTATTATTTCTATGTTTTCGAATTTTTGATAATGATTTTTTTTTGTGATAAAGTCTAGAAAATAAGATTTATGTTAAAAATGAGATTTGACGTTTAATGGTGGAGAATAATAATGATTTTGGTATCAGAATTAATTGAATTTGGTCGTAAATGCTAACACAAAGAATCCATCGTAAAAATTTGATAGTTTGAATTATACATGACATTAACTCATGAAATTATCGTTGTAAAAGGAGAAAAATTGTTTGAATTAAAAAAAAGTGAGTATTACTTACACAAAAAAAAAATTATTTGTCTATTTCTTTGAATATATGTGTTCTTTATTCATTTTGAGCGCAGTAATCATGAGATCATATCAACTCTCCGAATTTTACACCTAATGATGACAGTATTAGTTTAATTCTTGAGACCGTCTGTAATGTTTTTATTGAAATTCTTGATAAACGAGTTAGAATTACAAAATCAAAAATGTGCTCGTTGTTTTTTTTTCGTTGTATAAAAATCAAGTTAAAATATTCAATTTGATAAATAAAGATTTATTTCCCGTACGCTAAATCACTAAATCAATTGAAGTCTAATACAAAGACTACTTCTAAATAAATAAAAAAATAAGAATTTAAATAAATAGATAAAGGAGGATAGTGGTGAATAATTTATTATTAAGAACCCATCTAATGAATTAAGAAAAAATATATGGGATGCTGAAACATTATATAGAATAACATCGCACCATAAAAAGAAGTTATAATAATAAAATAAAAAATAATAAAAATTATGACATATAAACCAAAACCGTCGGGTTTACTTATTCTATTTTGAGTGGATCTTAAAATTAAATCTTGTGCGAAATTGATAACATAATTGTAATGATTTAGAGAAAGGTTTCTGTATTCTTCGATAACTTCTTTATCTGCATTTTTCCAAGCTTCGACAATTTCTTTATGGACGTGATTAAATTTTTTATCATCAATGCCTTTATGATTCATAGCTTCCAAGTAATGTTGCTTGAAAATATGAAAAGAGATCATATCTATCAAGTTTCTTGAGGTATGTCGAATATTTTTTTCAATTGATGAAGAGGATGGTGACCACATCAGGAATTCATGGTTTGATTTAAGCACCACCACATATTTTTCAAAGTTACTTTCGTTAGTTTCGATATTTAATAAACACCGGACCATAATTATTCTCAAATTTTTTATATTTTACGGAAAGTTGGGGTAAAAAATCTCGCTTATATATTTTTTATAATTTCATATACGAGTTTTTTTTAATCAAAATCATAATTTCTTAAAAGGATTTACAAATTCATCATGTCAATGAAAATCTTAACCAATAATACATTTTGATTTGGCAAAAAGGGGTGATTCTAGATTAGGTATTATTATCAAGGCAAATACAAAAAGGTTAAATTCCTAGTACATTGATTTAAAATAAATGGATAAATTACATTAGATCTTTTCTATATAAGGCATTCTTCAATGAAAGATTGATGTCTTAATATAAAATAATCAATTCAACTATATCGGAAAAGATTAAAATTTCCAATACCTTACGTTTCCTAATTTGATTTCATAGAAAAGATTATACATTCTTTCAATGAGAATATCTCGATAAAAAAAAAATTAATTCACCTATTTAATAAAAGAATTAATTTTCTAATACCTTACTCTTTCCTTAATAGATACTGTACATTTCATAGATAAAATTCTAGATTAGGCATTTATTTAATGAAGAGATTAAAAAAACCGAAATAAATCAATTTAGTAATATAAGAAAAGAAAAATTTTTCTAGTACCTTAAACTTCCTAATTTATTTCAACAAAGGGGGGATATATTTCATAGAAAACATACTATATTAGGTATTTTTTTCAATGAAGAATGAATGTCCCGATCAAAAAAAAAAAAAATTCAGTTATATAAGAAAAGAACAAAATTTCTATTACCTTACATTTCGTATATAAGTTTAATAATTCTATATTAGGTACTCCTTCAATGTCATATAATAGTTTAAACTTAACAACCGTTATATCAATGGAAAACATTAAAAATGCTAATAGCTTGAGATTGACAAATTATCGAGGCACCTTTACATTATATATTAAGCTGAAATTCGTGATTTTTTACCTTAATAAAAAAGATATTCTATCCCGTTAAAAAAAAAGTACTCGTTCCGAAAAAAAATAAAACCCGTTAAAAAAAAATGTCGGAACCTTTGTCAAGAACAATACCGTTATCAAAATTAAAATACGTTTTAGACGATAAAAGTCCGTATGTCTTCATTCTTGATCTTCAAACGCAATTGTTTTTGAATATCAAAATTTCCTCTCCCGAGGAAATTATGCGTCGTGAATATAAGGACTTAAAAAATGGATACATGATCTTTATGATCAATAGTCGCGAAGCATTCAATGCTGCTGTAAAAACTAATAAAAAACTTCGTCAAATTGCTGATTTTAAAAAGCCCCCATCACTTTGGCGGAACTCTCCAAAAGAAGTTAAGGCAGTATACGAAAAGGTTTTTATGGGTTATAAAAAATTAATGCCCAAAATTCATTCTTTTGTTCAATACCTTCCTCAAGATCGTACAAATGAGGAAAATGAGAATGACAACGAACAAATTGAAAATACAGAACAAATTATTGTTCCGCTTAATAATGATCCAACTTATTCATCCGAAGTATTTCAACAGTTGGATTCCACTGGCTTTGGTGAGTGAAAAATATTTAACCATTTACATAAGGTCATCACCTTGCATTGTTATCGATATACTAAGTTTATTTATTTATAAAGATCATGGATCGTCTTATTCAACAGAAACATCCATTGATGATTTAGCTACAACAAGTGCAAGTTCACATCAAATCATACCGAATGAATCATATTATATTCTGCCGGATTGGGAATATTATCTTTATTGTCTTTTTTATTTACAATGATATGGGTCGTTTGCTATTAAAATTAGGTTACGAGACATAGTAAATCACAATCAATATCTGATGGTGAAATTGTAACCACAAAAGTAACAGTTTGAAGAATGATTCTAAATTATTCTTTGATTGGATATTATTATCTTATCTTTTTTTTTTCTTGTACAATTATAATATATGATATTAGTCATTTTTTATTTCATAATACAAATTTATCACATTCGTTTCTAGTAGTTGGTTCAGTTCAAATAATCTAGTCAACCCAAACCTTACATTTATTTATATATCGACAACTCTTATCTTTATTAAAATATATTTTAAATCAACAAATATTAATAATTAAAATTAGGTTTTATATTTATTTAATGTTTTTGGACTATATATCCGGACGTTATAAGACGATAGGGAAATCCGGTATGATTCGTCTGATAAGGGCGGTTCTGCTGTTCGGTAGACGAAAAAATTTTATATGAAAAGGTTGATATTCGTAATTCTGAGTTAATGACCTGTCCTCAGGTTCGATTTTAAATTAAATTACAACTAGTTAATTTAAAAATTGTTTCCAATTCAAAAACTGAATATAAGGAACGAATCGACATTTGATATTGTTAAAGGCTTCTTAGGCGGTGGTGCGTTGCGAAAATGTTTTTAATAAATTCTTTATATATATTTTATATATTTTTTTAGGAGTGAATTAATAGGAATTTTCATGATTTGGGTTTTACAATTTGTCTTTATATTTCTAAAAAAAAAAAAAAAAAAAAAAAAAATAGGTTTGATAGATCTTTATGTAACGGTAAGATCTGACCAATCAGATGTTTTCTCTAAATAGTAATTTTAAACTTTGGCTTCCTTTTTTTATTCAAATAAATTTTAAATAATTAGAACGATAAGGGCGCTGACATTTATTAGCTAATATAATTTTAATATAAGCGCCTCCTTTTCATTTTTACTATGTATTTCACCACCACTAAAAAAATTTTTGTTCCCCCCCCCCTTAATGTCACCGATCACGTGGAGGTGAAAATTTACTTATAAACTTTGGGAGTTAGTTGATCGCAAAATTTTTATTATTTTTTTTCTTTAAAATACAAGTTGAACGCGTAATATTATAAGAATCAGAAGGGTAAATACGTTTAGTCGAAGTTCTTTCGTTAGATTGCATGTTCATTAATAATTTAAAAGACGTTAGCAAAATGATCAAAAAAAAACCACTTTTTTTTTAGTTCGAAAAGTTCAGGTTATTGATCAGGTCACAATTTAATTAGACAATAATCACCGAGTCAAAACCCTATCAAAAATCCGAACGATCAAAACCTAGTAAAAAATTTCCCTGATGAACACATTTTCAATAACAAGTTTAGCTATCACATTCTTTGATTTAACATTGAAGTGCTGAACAAATTCGTAGTAGTAATAGTACGGAACTTAATATTTCTCTCATTCCATTAAGAAGTAATATTGCACTGTTTGTTTTTTTGTATGAAATCTCAATCATCTTATAAACCTTTCATTTTTTAAAAATGCATCACCATCTCATTTATTTTATGGCCGACCCGATACTACAAGTTTTTGTATCATTCAATGAAAGCAAAAGGTGGGAGGGAACTTGAAGAATTGTCGGATTTTATTAATTTTAAATGTTGGAAATTGAAATCTCGAGTATATATATCTTTAAATGATTCGCATTTCCATTTTAGTCATTTTACCTAAATTTATAAATATATAAAAATTAAGTAATATAGTTAATATGTAAAAAATTGTCTATTTGGGATGGATTTAGGCAATTTTCATTTTTTAAGTTTCATGACCTTTAATAAACTAATTTATCCTATCAAAATCTGTCGGCTCGCTATCTGGAACTGCCCGACAAACGTTCTCCTACATGCATCCTAAAATTATTTGGTACTAAATAAAAATCTCTTATACCATACCAATTAATTATTATATAAGTATTCATTAGTTTTCGCGTTTCGGGGTCTATTAATAAAAGTTACTGTCTTAATTATCTAGAATATATGTACAATAATTATTTTAATTATTATTTCTATATTTTCGCGTTTTTGATAATGATTTTTGTGAAAAATTCTAGAAAAGTAAGATTTATGTTAAATGTGATTTGACGTTTAATGGTGGATTTAGGTATCAGAATTAATTGAATTTTGGTCACAATACAAAGTTCAAAGTAAAGATGGATAGTTTGATCTATACATTTACCCATGGTTTCCACCACATATTTTTCAACGATATTTTGATCGTTAGTTTCGAACACCTAATCATAAAACCAAATTTTTTATTGATGAGAGGCGTTTGAGCTAAAATCTCGCTTATATATTTTATTTATAATTTCATTTCACGAAATCATAATTTTTTTAAAAGATTACAAATCCATCATTCCAGTCGGAAAGAGAGAGGTCTCCATAAAATCTTAAAGTTTTTTGAAGAATTTATATAATTTTTTTTTTATAAAAAAGGTTTTACGTGTTATGATCGAATCAAATCGTTCTGACTTCATATACTATATCGAATTCTGGTTTAATAAAAAATTTATTTTTAATTACTTTTTTTATGATTTAAAAATTCTGTTAAATAAATGAAATTCTAATTTAGGAACAAAATAAAAACATTTTAGGGGCGAACAGATACAAAAAAAAATTTTTTTTGTCACAAAGAATTGTTATTTACTTAATCAAAATAAAATATTAAAACTTAATATACTATACAATAAAAGATTACAACTTGAAATAGAAGATTTCTTCCTACTGAAAGATTTCTTTCGTATTTTCACAAACGTTCAAACATGGAGAGTGCGATTACAACTACCAATATTTTCAAATCTAATATCGTTGGTAGAATTGGAACCTCAAGTTCAATTAAACCTAAAATCATTTTACCGTCGGCGAAAACTACAGTGATTTTAAGCTGATAAATAACATTTATTAGTCGTTTATTGCCCACAATTCCAACTGTCAATTTTCTATAAGCCGCTTCTTTATATTCTGATCCTAAATTATGTCGGACAATTCCATAATTTTTACGATCAAATTTATTTAATTTAATCTAGAAATAATAAAAATAAATTAATCAATCTTTTTATTTTCATTTGTTTGATATTTTCAGCACATGTATTATGTATTTGTGTGATTACCTTATTTAAAAGCTTATGTTCGAGTTCAAATGGGTTAAAATATCTTAACCGCATTTGCGAACAAATATTTCCGTATACTTCATGAACTTGCTTATCGGAACAACACCAGGCTTCAATAATTTCTGCATCATCATTTCTGTAAGGTTTATACATTGCCTCCAAGTAATGTTTTCTAAAAAGTTGGAAAGGATTCAATGCTTCTTGGTGGGATGGAAAATGCTTTCTTTCTTCCGTGGGAAGTTCCCACATCAAAAATTCATAATCTGGTTTTAAAATAATTATTCGACTTGGAATAGCCTCAAAGAAACATTGGGTTAGAGAAGACATAATCAAGGTAGTGAGTGGACTGTGGCTGTTTCATAAAATATTTTAAATTTATCCTCCTATTTATATTAAAATTACATAAAAAAGTTGGATGTAAAATAAAAAATATAAAAATATTTGGTTGATGGCAAAAGATTTCCATAGATCGCGCCCATATTTGTTTGTCATTGAGCTTAACATGCCTATTTTGGCAATTATTCAATGAAAGATCATAAGAAACCATCCTTGCAATAGAAGTTCTTCTATAGCTTGCTTTATACAAAAATGTATTTAACATGCCTATTTTTGGCAATTATTCAAAGAAAGATCATAAGTTTCTTATTGCTTGTTTTTAACAAATATGGGTTTTTACATGTCTATTTTAGGCAATTATACAAAAAGAATCATAAGAAACCATTCTTGCAATAGAAGTCCTCTATAGCTTGTTTTTTCATAAATGGTTGGTAACGAAAATTTATCTATTAATAATACTAATTAGTAATCATTTAAGAATTTCAAATTACTTCTACATTCTTAATTTTAACAAAATAAGGTTTATTTTTCTATTATTTTGTGTATATATATAGACCTAATATTTATTGGCTTATATTCAAAAAATTTCAAAACTATTTGATAAGCTTATTTATCATGAGTTTATCAAAAGTGCAATTGTTTTTACATAGGAAAGACCCCTCTACTAGGTTACATCTTCTTGCACTCGATGTTGACAATCATACATATTTTAAAGTATTGATTTCTAATCCTAAAGAAATTATTGATCGAGGCAATGAACGCAATTACAAAAGCTTAAAAAATAGTTTTATGATCTTTAAAATTGATTGTAGTGAAGCATTTAAGGTTGCAAAAATGAATAAAAAGTTTCGTCAACACTCTGAATCTTTTAAAGACTTTTCCCTGCTCTGGAATATATCTTCAAGAGAGATTAAAGAAGAGTATGAAAATATTTTTATAGGTTACAAAGATTTATTGCCGAAAGCTCTTAATTTTATTTCATGTATTCCTCGAGTAAATACAACTGAATGTGTGTCACTGGATCATATTTCAACTTTTCAACCTGAAGTTACTCTAGATACCTTGTCTGAAATAAGTTCTTATGCTATGGGTGAAAATGAAAGTTTGTTAGGTATGATGATGTCAATTTCATATCTTTTTTTTATTTATTCTATTCATAAGTTATATACATGTGACTACTGTTTTTTGTTTTAATTTTATTTTTTATTTTTCTTAAAGGTTATATGCATTACGATCATAATATTCCGACACAAATGATACAAACTCCTGTTCCTGTCATAAATCAATTGGACTGGTATGGCTCACCTCATGATATGTTGAATTTGCCACTCTTTAATGAACTTTACACGCAAAATTTTGAAGAAGACCAAATACAAATGAGTGATTACTAAAAATTGATTCTATTTTGATGATTGGGAGGGATGGGATGGATTTCGTTTAGGTAGAGGGAGTACATGATTTTATATGTTTCATCACTTTTTCTTTTTTTTTTGCTGAACTGGGTTGACTGCATAAATCATTTTTTTGTATTTCTTAAAAAATTTTTTTCTAACTTTTGTTAATAAAATACATAACTTTCCTACTACCAATCTTATTTAAGAAAATTCCAATATATAACAATAATATTTTTTTTTTATATTCATGTTCTATGGCACAAGTACAAGAGATGTCGGATTCTCAAATGATTCCCACTCGTAACGGAAATGCATTTATGATATGATTATATATTAATATAACATTCCAAATAATGAAGATTAAAATACGAATGTTGCGAATCTCGTATAGGAAATTTCATATTTTTTTTTCGACAAGAATTGTAAAATTAAGCCCCTTTTTTTTAACATGTTGATTTCTTTAAGCTTTATTTATATTTTTTATAAATTTAAGTTTGTTTCACGAAATGAAATTGCAGATGTACAAACGCCGATATGACTACCTTCCATGTTGTGTATCGGAATCATAAACTTTGTATGATATCATTGTACATTATTTGTCCTACCACTATTTCAGTTAATTAAAAAGAATTAAAAAGGAAATTTTTCGCGAAATTTAAAACGATACTAAGAACTTATGTAAAAAAAAAAGTTATTATGTTAAATTTATTAGCCAGCGTTATCATCGGTTTGGGTAGCGTTACCTTTACCAAGAATTTGACCGAAAAGGAATACTTTGAAAATATAAAAACTATGAAAGAAAGCATGGAAATCATCGAGAGATTTTTATTTTAAAGCGATCTATGATGACCAGTCAGCACCGTTTCTAAGTAGACGACCATCAGTCTAGCAAGTTCAGCAGCTTTTCTTTTCGCTTGGTCGTCAATTACGGGAATTACAAACGATCTCACAGTTGCAAATACAACAAGAACTGGTTGATTTAATTCATTATGTAGAGTCATTTAGAGGAAATTGAAGTAATAATTGAAAATGGTGATGGTAGTGATAGTGAAATCTTGCCCAAGAAGAAGGTTATGAAGTCATTAATAAAACAGAAGCAGTTTACGAAAAAGCCAAAGAGGGATGTGAACCGATTTTAGAGAAAGCAACAAAAAGACTTGGTGAGTTGCGATTGATTAAAGAGTCCCAACCCGATGATTAGACCATAAAATATTTTAGTAAGGTTTCGCAAATTGTTGGAACGGGTTTTCTTTAAACTAAAAATGAATTATTGATAATACGTCACTTGCATAAAACTATCAAGCGGTTTATTAATAAAGAGAATAAAGACCTATACTTTCATTTGAAAGAATTATTTTGATCGTTAAGAAAGAATTCTATTTTGTTTGTTTATGAGATAGTTTTTAAATTATGTTGAATACATTTAATCCATATTTAAATATATTTATTTGTATTTTAGTATATAGTATAAATATAAATAATTATATATAAGGACATATTCTTTAGGTTTTTTTTTTTTTATTTTATTTTATTTTTTTGAAATAATTTGTTCTTAAAATTAATAAATTCTAAAATAAATAGTTATTAAAAGTTATATCTTGATTTTAAAAAAAAAAATATATAATTACTTATCTCATCACAGTTAAAGATTTATTATTCAAATCTCTTTGTCTAAAATTTCTAGTACTATATATTTTGTTTACCTTGATATATTCTTTAATAATATCATTATTTAGATTTAAACTTTAATAATTCATTTATTAAATTTGCTAATTATTAATTTCAAATACATATTATATAACAAAATTTACTTTTTATTAAAATATTTTTATTATAATAAGTTTTGCAAAAAAATGTACTTGTTATCTATAATGCAAATTTCTTTTTTTAATTTATTTTAAAATTAAGTTTATTTTATATATTAGTAAATTATAATAAAAATAATACTTTTAATACTTTTGAATATTTTGAATATATTTCAAATTTAATTAAAAATAAATTCTTTCTTATAATTATTAAATATTATAAATATTAAATAAAAATAATTATTAATTATTATAAAAATAACTATATATTTATATATATAATAATATTAAAAATTATATAAGTATAAGTTTGCCTTAAGAATATATAAAATTATACTTATAAAATCAGTATCTAGATAAAATTTTGAAATTTAATGTAAAAATTCTTAAAATCTGTTTTAATTATTTTTTTGATATTAAATTAATATTAATATAATATTATTTTATTAATAATAATATAGAATAATATATTTACTATTATAAGTAATTATTAAAAATATTATTTATTTTTTTATTTTTAAATTATATATATTTAAAATATAGTTAAATTATATCTTTAATCAAAAAAATCATTAATATTTAAATTAAATTTTTAATATAACAAAAATAGATTTTATAATAATTATATTATATAAATAATTAATATTCTTCATAAATATTTTTTTTTATTTTTTTAAATAATATAAAAAATATATATTAATTTCTATTTAAAATTTAATATTTAAATTATTAATATAATATAAATATTAAAATTATAATTTTATTATATTTTAAGATTTAAATTTAATAAAATTAAATTCTAAAAATATAATAATTAAATAATTATAATAAAATTAATAAAATTAATAACAAATTAATATTATTTAAAATTCTTCTTTTATATTAAATTATAAAAAGTATAAAAATTTTAAAAATTTATTAATAAAAATTTATTTTATATTAAATATATAAAAAAATTATATTATTTATAATAATTTATTCAATTTAAATAAAATAAATATTTTATAAGAAATAATTTAAATATAATTTTATTTTATATAAAACTTTTAAGATTAAAAAATTAGTTATAAAATTTAAAATTTATAAAATTAATATAATTAATTAAATAATAATTTTTAATTGATAAATTATGAACTAAATCAAAAATTATTCAATTTATATTTTTATTATTAAAACTAATTTATTTATTAATTACAGTTCTCAGCGAAAAGAATAGCGGTAGAAATATCACATCTATTTTAAGCTAAAACATAAACTGCGTTAATAATATGAGCCATTATTTATATGATTTAATTAGACACTAGAATTATAATATAAAAGGTAAGTTTAAAAAAATAAGGTTTGTTTTTGTTTTTTGTTTGATTTTTTAACCGAAAAAATGCTAAGCTCTCTTGAAATTTAATAAAACACTGTTAAGTTTCTCTAATATTAAAATATACGTAATGTAAATAAAATTCATAAATGAATGTATATTTATTACGTATATATGAATGATATGTCAGTTTACTACGTAAAACTACTAATATTACTATCAATTATTCTTTTAATTGCCTAAGAAAATTTTCAAACTAATGCTACTATATTGAAAAATTTTAAAACACAACTATTTCACTACTATAAGTAAACTTAAGGCTAAATTAGAAAAAAAAGATTCTGAACTTAAAGTTAGTGAACGTACAGTATGTCATGAACTTAAAACTCTTGGATATATTTTTGTTATTCTAAGAAAAGTTCTTCTCTTAATCCAAAAGTGAAAGATATTAGATTGATTTGATCATGTGACCATTTGCGTTACAATTGCAAGAAAGTTATTTTTCTGATTATATAACACTCTAAATATTTAGAAATACTATTCATACATAATTCTATAATGTATAACCAATTGCCTCTATGATAGATATTCATTCAAGATTCATGTTTGAGCAACGATTAGTGTCAAAGGAAAAGTTAACATTCATTTGTTTACTAAAAATCTGGACTGTTATTTGTACTAAAATATTCTAGGTGATTATTTGTATAATAATATGACAACATTACTCAGTCGCAATTGGGTTTTCCAATAAGATAATGATCTAAATATCACTTACAAAACATTTAGCGTAACTTGAAAAAATATCTTTTGAGAAAAATTCTTCCTTAGTCTTCGTATAATCCAGACTTGAACTCTATCAAAAATGTATAGGTTGTATTAAAGAGAAAGGTAGAAAAAGAATTAAGAATATAGTGGCAAAAAAAAATTACCTTTGATGTTTTTCTTAATGTAATCTGACAGGAATAGAATGATCTCAATAACAGTGTATTACTTCAATACATTAATAGCTTGCCGAATTGAATTCAAGCATGTATTAATGCAGAAGAAAAGCATATAAAATATTAATTAATTATTAAAAATTGTTCCATTAGTATTATTCTTTTAAATAAAAAAATTAACATTAAAAATAAAGTTTATATATATGACAAAACTATCTTCACCATTATTTTCACTGAAAACTATATGGGAGCTTTACAATAGAAAGGGAGGAAACTCTAAAAAAATTTAAAATTTTACTTTCTAAGCTAATTATGATTTTTTTTGTAAAATAATTTCAGATTTAACATTAACTTAAAAAAAAATTTTTTAGAGTTTCCTCCCTTTCTATTGTAAAGCTCCCATATTTATAAATATTTTTAATTTATAAATAAAATAAACTTTATAAAATTTTTTAAAAAATTTATATTAAATTTTACTTTACCATTCATTCTAATTAATAAATAAAGTAAAGTTTTTTTAATAATTTTTCTTTTTTTACTAGTATTTTACATATTAATCAGATTAGATTTAAACAAAATCTGATCTAAAAATCTGAATCTAAATCTGAATCTGAATTTGAATCTGATCTGAATCTAATAAATCTAAATTTATATTTATTATTATTTAATAAATACTATTTAAAATTTGTGAAATGGATTTTTATTATTAAAAAAAGACAATAAAATCACTTTGAAATAAATTTATTATTAAAATCTTTATTATTTATTAATAATAAAACTTTATTTAAATGTGATTGTTTTTATTTTAATATAATAAATTAAATTCAAATCTGTCAGATTACAGTATATCAAATCTAAATCTGAATCTGATGAATTAATTTAATTTTAATTTAAAATTGAATCTGATTCAAATTTGATAAATCTGATTTAATTTAATCTATCAGATTAAAATAGATTCAAATCAGCTAAAAATTGAATAGACGATTAATTGATTATTTATAGCTGATTTATGGCTAATTAATATCAATTCTGATTAATAAAATCAAAATCAATAATTAGTTATCAATTGACTATCTAAAATTAGCCTAAAAATAACCTAAAAACTACTTAAATTAAGCTATCAATTAGCCTAGCTTAAGCAAATTAAAACTAAAAATAAAAATTTATATTTATTTAAAATTTATTATTTTTAAAAGATAAGAATATATTTATAAAAAAAATAAAGTAAAATTAAAGAATAAGTTTAAAAATCCATAAAATTATTTTTAGTTGACTTATTATAGTAAATTTTAAAGAAAATAAAGAAAATCCATATAGAAATCACTTTTTGTTTTAATTTTAAAATGAGAAATTTTTTAAATGAAATTTACAATCAATATAATCTCTTTTATACATAAAAAAAAAAAAGAAAAATAGTAAATTTTCACTAAAAATTCACTTTTAATTTACTTATCTTAATTCTATGATGATAATTTTTCTAAAAAAAAAAAGAAAAATAGTAAATTTTTATTTAAAAGTTACTTTTAGTTTACTTATTTTAATTTCAAAATAATAATTTTTCTAAAATAAAAAAAAGAAAATGCAAAATTTCTATTCAAAAAATCATTTTTGATTTATTTATCTTAATTCTAAAATAGAATTTTTTTATAGCTAATTTCATAATTTATAGATTACTAATAAATTGTGACTGAATGTGACTGATAATAAAATTACTATAAAATATTGTTACTGAATGCAATTAAAAAATTATTAATAGTCTATGAATTATGAAATTACCTGTAAAAAACAAAAAGTTTATCAGATTTTTATTTTAAATTGAATTGAAAATTTTAGATGAATCTGAAATTTCATTTTATTAAAACTCATACTAATTGAACGATTTACTAATTAAACAATTTATTATTCAATTAGAATGATTTTATCATTCTTATTGAATGATTACTATTTTTTTTAAAATGATTTTTTATGTTTTTATAGAATGATTACCATTTTTTTGAAATAATTTTTTATTAATCTTATATAATAATTACTATTTTTTTGAAATGATTTTTATTATTCTTATAAAATAAAAATTTATCATCCTAACAAAATAATTACTTTTTAATAGTTCAATTAGAATAATAATATATTATCTTAAAAGATAATTTTTCATTTAAATTATTCTAATAAAATAATGATGTATCATTCCTTTAAAATGATTTTTTAATTATTAAAATGATAATTTATGTTATTAAATGATGACTTTACTTTTAAATCATTTAATAAAAATGCTAATTTATCATTCTAAATGAATGATTTTTCATTTAAATCGTTTTTATTAAATGATGATTTATCATCACTTAGAAACAATTTTTTAAATCATTTAATACAAATGATACATCATCCTAAATAAATTATTTTAATTATTTAAAAAGGATGATAATCTATCATTTTTTAAGATGATTTTTTAAATTATTCTTATTGAATGATTTTTTTGATTATTCAATAAATACAATTTAATCAAACAATTTTTGCATTATTTGATTGAACCAATCAGAGTTTATTTTTGATTCACTTACATTTGACCATAAATTAAAAATGTTGATTTGGTTATTTTTGTCTTATTGATAACTATATTTGAAAACTATTTATCATATACCTGATTTTTTTTTGATTTAGACCAGTAAATTGAATTGGATACAACTTTTTACTGTAAAAATGTTTATATTTTTAATATAAAATTTTATTTATAGAAAATTTATTGAATAATATTTTAGTAATATATTAGTTAGTTTTATTTTATATATATAAAAAACTACTTTATTAAAAATTAAAAGTTTATATTAGTTATAATGAATATAAATGTTATTTTTGATTTTACTTAATAGATAAATTTATTTGTAATATTATTAAAAAAAAAATATTAATAAAATAAAACATAAATAGGTTATTATTAATAAAACTAAAAGTTTAATTAAATAATTGCTTTAATTATACCCCGTCGCACTAAGTGTGACTTGTGATGTAGAATATCGTAATTTCCCTAATGATAAAAATAAATGTTTTTTCTCCGGGATATTTTTAGACTGTTTTTTTCACAGTAATAAACTTTTTCATAAACTTCAAATTATTTTGTTTATTATAGTTATATAAATTTACATTATTGCCGATATTATCTGTTTTATCTATTCTAGTGCTTTAAAAATAACCTCTACTTTAACATTATTGCAATTTTTAATATTAACATTTTCAATATTAACTTGCGGAATTTTTGATGAAACATTTGTTAAATCTTCTTTTATTTCAAATGAATGTTGTTGTTGTTGAAATAATTGAGAAGCAGTAATAAAACCTAAAATATGTAATTTTTTAGATTAGAAGTAAAAAAAAATAA
>CAMKVN010001989.1:0-15482 GCA_946474995.1 Funneliformis geosporum
AATGAAATCAGTAATCATCTACTATAACGAATAATTCGTTAACGCTATAATGAAGATTCTTATAATGAAGTCCTGATTGACTGGATCGGCAACTTCATTATATCGAGGAGTGACTGTATATCTTAGGCTGATAGTGTATATCGAGCACCTACACCAGTTATGCCATAATATCAGCTAATGTTAATTATTAATTAACTGTTTTTGAATAAGTAGCAAGAACGATTGGTAGTGAATTCAATATAAGATAAATACCTTTGAAATGAGGTTAAAATCAGTTTTAGTTTAAAAGTGATTGAATAATAAGAAACTGATAAAGAGATATAAAGAGTAAAGCATTAGAGATGATAAACAAATAGGAAATAAGTATTGATTAATAATGGGTACTATAATTAAAAAAATGGCGCAATTAAGTTGCAACTTGTGGCTCAATTAAATTTTCTTATGGCACAATTAAGTTGTAACTTAATTAAAATTTGAAAATAATTATAGGGACCATTTTTAGTATTGATTTTTCTTGAACGTAGATATTCTTAAAGAAAATACATGGAATCAGAATAGAAGATGCAAGTGGGTTTTCTTCAATACTTAGTAGTTAGAGATATTAATCCCTTATTTGTCTAATCTCTTTTATTTTTTCAAATCAGATTATGTACTTCAACTTCAATGATATCATACTTGTGATCACGTATAATATTTTAACTTATTATCAATTATTCCTTTTTAACATTACTTTCAGAACCTTTTTACCTTTAAAAAATTATAGGTCAAAGATCAAAAAGCATTAACAAAAATAATTAACCACATATTCAAATTAGTTTTTCAAAGCATCTACAAAATACTTAAATACTAGTAACTGAGTCTTAAAATAAATGTATAGGAGATATAAGCATTCTAATTAGAGACTTTCATCCAATTATATTACATAACTCAACTATATACAGTCAAACCTTGATATAGTGAACCCTTGATATAGCAAATTTTTAAATCAAATATATTAAAATTACCTTATTATAATGAACTAGCCAATTAAATTTTTTAAAAAATTCATTATAAGATTATAACGAAGTTGATATCCAAATCCTAAAATTCGTTATATCAAGAGTTCACTGTAAAAGAATTATTTGTGAACATGAAAGTGAGAAAAGGTATAATTATATAATAACTACTAACTGTATATATAATGATAGGATTTCTAATCAGGATAGATGAAAAAAAAAACATCAAAATCATTATAACAAAAGTATATTGAAAGATAAAACACATTTAGATTTTCTATATTAAGATCTTTTTAACATAAAGTTAAACAAAGTTGAATAATCATGATAATCAAACTTCTAATGCTGAAACATCTCAAATAGCACCATTTGAGATACAGCTAGCATGTTCACAAATAACTAATTATAATCAAAAACCTATAAGTAAAACATAATTTGAAAGAATTAAGAAAAAAATAGAGATATCTGACTACTAGTGTGAAGATTTGTCTAATAAAGAAAAATTCAAAATTTGTTAAAAAAAGATCTCTCAAGAGACAGAGTTAAACTTCCAATGTAAAGTTAAGATTTTATGAATTTTTGTAAAGATAATCAAATAGATGTTACTTTTTAACATTTAAATGAAAGGATATTAATATCTAATATTCATAAACTTAGCAATTCCTGTAATAATACTTACATTTCTAATAGAAACTAAAGAGACACTTCATCTCGTTATAGAGAAAAGGATAACTATTACCATCATGATCAAGCTTTAAGATTAGAATCAATTTATAAAAAAAAACATCTCAAATCATTTGCTCTAAGATAAACTTTGAATATAACCCATATCAAAAACATTTTCTGCTAAAGATATCACAATACAAAAATCCAATAATAATATAAACTCCAACCAATCTAATAAGCCAACATTTGTAAAATTAAAATGAAGGATCTAATAAAACTATAATAGTAAATATTTTTTTAAGTTTATTGATTTTTTTTTTAAAAAAAAATATTAATAAAAACTTATTTTCTAAGAATCTAATATGTCACAAAAAGTTAAAATTGTTAATATTTTTATAGAAAAAAAAACTTAAAATTTCTTCTATTATAGGATTTATCTTTAAATTAGAATTCAGTAAGTAAGAATTTAATTAGAATTATTTTTTTTTTTTTTAAAAAAATAAAAAATATTAATATTCTTTTTTTATAAAAGACTTAGAAATTCTGTAAATCTTTATATTATTTACTTTTAAATAATTCAAGTTTGAAGAAATAGAACTTATAGGTTTTAAGACTAGAATCAGACCAAGACTAACTTTTCTAACCCTATGTGTTTAGGATCATTATTTTGTTAAAAGATAATATTATCTTTATCTATTTCATGCCATTCAATAATTCCTAAAAGGTCTCTCTTTAAAATTTAGCAATATAAAATCACTATTCATATATTTATAAATTTAACATATATTACCAACCACTTCAAAAGTAAAACATCCCATTCTATAATATTACCTAATCTAAATTTAACTGAGTTTAATATTATGATCACATAATAATTCATTTTATTTTTTTCTAACAATATTCTTTACCATCTGATCTATCAATCATAAATTTTGACTTATCTGATCAGATAATTTTATTTCAATTCTCTGCTGTTCATAATTGATATTTTTTTTGTAAATTTTATATAAGCAATTCTATGCTTTTTTCAAAAGTAAAACTTTTTATATTTAACTCTTGAGCTTAATCTATTTTGGGATAGGATACTCTTTACTATATTTTTACTAACTCTAATTTTGTTATCAGTTTTTAGCTTTTGAATTGCAACTATATTTATATGAAATAAGACGCAACATATTTTATTTATTTTGACCTATCAGATATCTAGAATGTTTAGATTTTAGCTGATTTTTAAAATATTATTGATATCTTTTTATTACTTAATTCTTATAACTGTTAACTAAAAACTATTTTCTTTAAAAATAATATAGTGAGAAGGATATCTCTATTTAAATAAAATAAAAATTCTAATCTTTTTTTCAGGAAATAAATAAATTAGAGGTTAGAACTGGTTAAATTTAATCAGTTAATTAACCAATTAAGACATTTATCTTGTTTATCGGTTAAAGATTTTTTTAACCAGTTAAAATAACTAAAATTAATTCTAGCTAAAATTTAATTTTCAGGCAGAATTAAAATATTACTAGTTACTTAAATTTATAATGTTAACCTGAGTTAAATTTAATCAGTTAATTTATCAAATCAGTTAAAGAATTTTTTAACTGATTATTAACCAGTTAAGAATTTTTAGGTCAGCTTTAACCTTTAAAATAATTCTTAAAATTAAAAAGAAAAAAAATTGCCTAAATATATTCTTTTTATATTTGTTACATGAATATTTTGACTTAAAAATTAGTTATGTTAAGTATGCTAATGTTTATTTAAAAAACAGCCAAAATAAATATATCGTTAAATTTGTATATTTTTACATTTTGTGAAAGAAAATAATGATTTGCCTAAAAAAAGATTGGATAGATTGATAAAATAGAATTTAATATACTAATAATAGATAATAAAATTTAATTAAAGTATATTATTTTAGATATTAAAACATATTAAATAAATAAAAATAATATAAATAAATGTTAATTATATATAAAAGTTTTAATTATTTAAAATTTATATATAATTAAAATTTGAATTTCAAAATATTATTTATATTTATATTTTTAAAATTATAATATAAGATCTTTGCAATAAAAAAGGAGAAAATTGTCAAAAAAAATAATTTTACTTTTATATACTAAATATAATTGTTAGGATAAAAGATATTTAAATTTAGCATTAATTCATTTTTTATTTTTTTCTGCCAGTTTTTCTTCTTTCTATTATAAAGATTCTATATTTAAAATAATATACTATAAATAAAATATATTTAATCTTAATATTATTACAAAAAATTATTAAAAATTAAATATTATATTAAAATTTATTAATAAAAAAAAATACAAAATTTTTATTATATTATTAGTTAATAATATCAAATAAAAAATAAATTAAATTAAATCTGAATTGTTAAATTTGATCTAATTAGTATTTTTTTTTTTCAATTAAATGATTCTGATTAATAATAAAAATAATATAAAAGTATTCAAATTACAAATACAGATATCTTAAAATTATTAATAAATATATTGTAGCTTAAATGCATTAATATCTAAAATGAGTATTTTAGATATCTCAATAATAGCAACAATAATTATTATTACTTCTATTAAAGAAAAAGTATTAGGATATTTCAAATGTAAAGATCATTTTAAATATGCATTTGTCCTAAAAGTGTATTTATTCCAAATGATTACTTTAAAATTATTCCAAATACTCACTTAGATAATATTCTAAATGCTTATTTTAAATATTCCAGATAATCATTTCAGATAATATCCTAATTGATTACTTCAGATATTTATATATTATAATTTCAGACAAATAATTCTTTAAACAGTTTCAAATATACATGAATTTGAAATAAACCCAATAGTCATCACAATAATATCATATTACATGATTTTTATATATATAAACATCTAAAAAATAATAAAAAATATATGATCTTGATCAATATTACTCTATTTCTTATAAAATAATAACCATTCGATTTCTTGCGACTAAATAGATCCAATTAGCTAACTATCATTGATTCTGCATCAGTTAATCTTGCAATTGTATTTCCAAAATCTGAACTTTTAATTTAAAGTAATATTATTTAATATGATCATTGGGATAATTTCTAAAATAATCTTTTGGAATATCTAAAATGATTATTATCTTAAGTAAGTACTTGGAATATCATCTAAAATAAGTATTTGTAATATTATTTGAAATGATTATTTGAAATATTTGAAATAAACATTTGAAATATCTTAAGTAATTATCTAAGATAAATAAGTATCTGAAACAAATATATGTCTAAAATGATCTTTACATTCAAATATACATTTTAATTTAAAATATCTGAAATAAACATTTTAAATATTAATGCATTTAAGATATAACAAATATATTTTTATTAATATTTAAAATAATAATATTAAATTATATTCATATTTTAATTGAATAAATATTTGATTAAATTTATATAATTTAGTAGTATTATAAAGTATTTATTTTATACTAATAAATAATTCTAATTAATTATAATAAAAAACATGTTTATCAATAATAAATTTTTTGAATAGTATAATTTATATTAATTTATTATATTGTCAAGTAATTTCAATTAATTAATATTTATTGATTAAATACTTTAATTGATATAATTTAGTATAATATATTTAATTTATTTATTTTCCTAATAAGAAAAAAGTATAATATTATGAATGGATAAATATCATGTGATATATATAATGCAAATAATCAACTGATTTGACAAATTTGACATATTTGATATTTCTGACATATCTAACATTTCTGATATATATGACATATCTGATATGATCAACATATTAAACATATGGGAGGCGGTTAGTAGAAAAGGTGAAAATTTAAATTTTAGTCAAAATTTATATTATTAGATCACTTAGCTGATCTCAGTTATATGTACAAAATTAGCTTAATAATTAAAATAACAAAAATTTTGGATTTTCTTCTTTTCTACTGATTGCTTTCTATATAGGATAAATTAAACATATTCGACATATTAGATATATTTGTCATATATAAAAGATTTGCTAAAAAAATAGGACTCTAAGCATTTTTTATTAAATTTTTAATTTTTATTGCATTTTAATTTAATATTATCAAAAATTAAAATGTAATAAAAATTAAAATTTTAATAAAAAATGCTCAGAGCCTTATTTTTTTTAGCAAACCTCCTATATGATAAATTAGACATATATGATATATCAGTTTTATCTTTCTATATAAAGTATTTTATATAAATAGATAGCCTTTTAGTTAATATAAAAGATAGGATTTGACAAGTCAGTTTCTAGTAGTTTTAAGAGGCAAACAGGTTTATCATATTATACATTAGTTTTAGTAATTCATTTTTTGATTTTCTTTCTTTCTTGTCATCTCTTTTATTTTTTTTTATCTTTTATTTTCTTAATTTGTGAATAAACTTATTATTTTGAAATATATTATTTGGTAAATCTTAAATTAACATTGGTAAAACACTTATATAAATATATCTCTTTAGAAATTAAGTTGTTAAGTAAACTTGTAAACATTAAAAATTACTGTACAATTAAAAAAATCAATGTTTGAACATCCTGTCTAACACTTATAGTTTATAAAAATTACACGTTAACAATAATCTAATAAAAGAATTATCTTCTAAATAATACCTAAAAATAAGACTTATTTTATTTTAAAAAAAAGTAAGGTTTATTACTAAAAAGAAAGAATATATTAGTAAAAAATTAAATAATTATACAGAAATAATTCTAAAAAATATACTTATTTAATTAAAAGAAAGAAAGTTTTTTTTTAAACTTATTTAATCTATAAAAAAAAGATCTATTATTAAAAAGAAAAAAAAATTGGTATAAACTGAGAAACTATCTTACTTTATTTAAAAAGAAAGAAATAATATTACTAAAAAATAAAATAAAGTTTTTTTAAAAAAAAAAATTTACAAATTAAAAAGAATGAAAAAAAAATAACAATTTCAATTTTCTAAAAAAAAAGATTAATTATAAATATAATATTATGACTCTGTTATTTTAAAATCTAAACTAAAATTAGTATAATAATTAATTTCAAATTTACAACTTATTGCAATATAAGCTAAAATTAATTATAACATATTTTATAACATTATAAGTTGTAAAATATATAAATTAAAATTAATTGTAACATATTAATTATGATTCTTATTTTTAATCTAAACTATTTTTTAAATAAATTTAATTATAAAAATTACTTAAAATTTGATTTATAAAAAAACTAAATGTTATATATATAAAAAAATGCTTTTAATAATTTAAATAAATTTATTAAATATATAAAAATGCATTTTTTTAATATTATTTGGAATTATTTTTAGTAATTTATATTTCAAATAAAATTCTAAATCTGATTATAAATAAATTAAGCAAAAATTTTTAATTTAAGCTGATTTTTAATTTTAATTAATATAATAGTTGATATATTATTTTTCTTTATAAATTACTTATAATATTTTATAAAAATATTTCTATTATTAAAAAATCTAATTTGTTAAATATTTTCTTTTAATCAAAAATAAAAATACTTTAGTTAAAAGAAGTAAATTTAATTATTATAATATCATTACTAGGCGGGTTTGATAAGGAAGCACTCGTGTAATAGAAAGATCCAATCAGCATCGACTCAATATTTGAGACAAATGCGTCCTTCGTTACACTCTGGACTATTTATTAAATGAATTTTTAATATATGCAATGAAATTTTTAATCAAAAAATTCTCAAAACCTGATTTTCCTAGCAATCTTCCCAAATGAAATTTCATATGATTAATAAAATGAAATCTTGTGGAAATCTTAAAAAAAGATTAACATTTATCCGAATTTTAGATCAGATTTTTTTTATTGTGTGAATGAATAAGAAACCATACTACTCCTTATTTGGAAAAAAATTATCGGAGTCTAATACTTCGGAGTTGAAAAGATAAATCGATTATGTAAATGCAGATGGCTGAACTTTATATTGGCAATGAAAATAACAAATTTTAAAAGCCATTGTTCACACCCCTCTATCATAATCATAATCATTTTATTATTAGATTTTCGTGTTACATCTTAAATTTATCATAGGTTTCAGTTACAAACCAAAAATAGATTTTTATCACAAAAATTACTTATTTTCTTATCTTTATTGTTTTCCTTAAATAAATTACATATACAATATATCTGAAAGATATTCTAATAAACTAATTTATAACAGAATTCGAGTTGCCTTTAAACAAATATTAAAAAGTTCGGAATATATATTACAATAAATAAATCGCGTCTTCAACTTTCAAAAAAAAAAAAAAAAAAAAAAGTAATTTTGACTATTAGATTTTCTCAATAAATAATATATTTTTTTTTTTTGTCTAAATATGAAAATGATTCATTAAATCTAAAATGATTCCTTTATTACAAGAGATGTCGTTGATGGTTGGATTCAAATTTTGAAATATATTCTTTGCAATTTCCATCTTCATGAGTATGAATCCAAAATTTTTCTTTTCTATAATTACAAAATAAATTTTCCTTAGCCGCTAAATAAGTAAGTATGGCTTGATCTTGCCTGTGATTAACCCTACTACTTCCAGGAGGCGCAATACAATCTTTCACAAGAGCGCATTTATACCATTCATCAATTAAATGTTTGGTTTTTCTAGTGTCAAAAGTGATACTTGCGCCATTACAATTCACAACATTATCATATATTATTTGATCATCACCATAATATTCATAAACCCCGGGATGAGTCCAAACCTTCATTGTAGCTGAAGAACGTGGTGAAATGAATCCTTCATATCTTTTCAATAATGAAGTTAATTTTGTAAAATATTTTCTTTCAACCAAAGTTCCACTATCCAACCAAACTAATTTTCCAGGATAATCCCTTGCTACTTCAGCCACCATGGCCGGTTTCCAAGCGTATTCACCTCTTGATAAAGTTATATTCCAAAATGAAGGGTAATGAGACCATTGAAAAGACCTTAATTCTGTTAAATAACCAAGCTTTTGTAATTGTTTAAGCGTTTTGCGTTGTGAATCAGAAAACCCTAAATCATAAACTATTATTCTTGCATTTAGTCCATCTAAGGTTTCTTTCATATTATAAAGAAAACTTTTCATTGGACAAAAATGGTTTTCACTTGCTCCCGTTATCACCGTAAATTCGTATGTTTGATCTGTTATCGTCAGTGGATGAATAGCTGGTTGAATATCAATATCATATATCATTTCTTCTGAGGATTCTAAAGGAGATGATGGGCTATAATCTGCATCATGTAACATACATTTTATACATGACGGAATATTACCTATAAAATCAAAAAAATTTAGTAAATTCTCGCATCAAATGTAAATAGAATATTTCTTTTAATTACCTGGATCAATCGAATAAGGAAACATTTGAATGTAAATTTTCATCGCGAGGAAAATAATTACGAGAACTAATGATAATACTTGTAATCGTTGAATAGTTTTTTGGCGTATGGATCCACTATTCCTTCTAACCAATGTTACTCTTTTTGTCATTATTTTATTTTATTTGTTTTTATTATGTTTTTTTTTTCGTAATTGCTTAGTAAAAAGGAAATATATATATTTTTTTATTTATATTTTTTATTATTTTTTTTTTTTTTTTTAAAAAAAAGAGAATCTGGTTTGAAATTATAGAATCCTAAATTTCATTCTATTTATATTGTTTTCTATACAGTAATTCTTATGCATCAAAAGTCATGCAATAATGAAAGTGTATCGAATTATATAATAAAAAAAAAATTACTTTAAAAGTAAAATTCTGAAAATAGAACTTTTAATTGCCATATATATTTACCCTAATAAAATAAAATTTCTATTTTTATTCTTTACCAATGTAATACTTGACAGGTGGGTGATACAAGTACAATCAGCCACATCTTCTATACTACGCATTAGAACTTTAAATGTGTAGAATTCGGCTCTATAGAATCCCGGATTATTTTTATAATTATCATGAATTTGATCTGTTCTTGGCATTTCTAAGTTTTCTCTATAAAATTGATAAACATTTGATAGACGTCCTATATTTCGGTTCGTTCTTTATATATTTTTATGATATTGGAATAATTGTGTGCGTTTACCGATATCATTATGTTTCATAATCTTTTATTTATTTTTTTATCATCAAATCTTTTGAAAAATATACAATAATAAAACAAAAAAATGTATGTATTATAATTAATATAAATTTATATCGAAACAAATATTTATCGATTAAATTAAAATCAAAATTACTTTCTAAATAAATTGAAATGACTTTGCTTATTTAGTCATGAACACAATAGATGTGTTTAACAAGTGATGGAATCATCCGGGGTTTAAATTATCATTACTGATGTTCTTATTTAGAAAAGTACGAAACCGAAAAATACTATTTTTGTACATTGCCGAAATCATATTTTGAATTCTTTGAATCAAATATAATTCATTGATATAAAAACATGATTAAAAAAAAAGAATGCATCTTTTTTTTCGTTTACGTAAACTCGATTTAACAATGATATTTGGTAAAAAGTTATAGAACTGTACAATTGATTTTCGATATTTTAATAATCGAATTGCAAAAGGTTACGAAAAAGCAAAAGTATCCATTATTTTTAAATTTGATAGACATTTCTATGAAACTCATTTGCTAAATATAAATTCATGTTATTTGTTTATAAAAATGATAAAAAAAAGTTTTTGGAGATATACTATCAATAAATAAATACATTAAATTTGAATTTTCTTGAAAGAATTGGAAATTACATTTTAAATCATTAAAATTCTACTTGTAGACTAGATAGATATCCAACTAGTTTTTTGGGGTCAAGTCGATTAGAGTTGTGAACCGGATGTACAGTATTTAATCAATCCGGTTCTATTTTAACGTTAGAATTGTCGATCAGTATTTTTAACTGTCTGACCTTTTTAAGTAATAAATAATTTAAATTTAAAATGGAAATCTTTCAGGAATTTCTATTCCTTAAAAATTTTAATTTAAAGAGTTACTGATTTTGAAAATGTTGTTCTTCTTTTGTACGCTGAATCTTCATTCACTCGCTCGTCACATAAGCATTTCCAATGAACGCAAAAAAAAGTAAAAGTAATTTGAATGCTTGCATTTCAGATAATTATATGCCGATAGAAAGAAGCAAAGAACCAATAATAAAGATCTAGCATACTGTATAATTTGTGAACGCATTAGTAAAAAACCCTATCCCTATAGCCGAAAAGGCGATTCAACTTCAAACTTATCCTATCATTTACGAGATAAGCATAAAATAATGAAATTTAATTTTAGTTGCAAATAATGAGGTAAATTTATTTAAAAAAATCGCATATATAATTTAATAATGTATTTAAGGATTTATATTTTATATTTTATACACAGTACGATATTTTAAATTTTATATTAGACAAAAGGTAATTCAAATTTATCGTCAATGAAGCTTGGCGGCAAGAACTTGCACGTCTCTTGATAATTTTATTTTAAAACTTTGTATATTCTTAAAAATGATGCTTTTCGGAAATTTGTTAATATTTTGAGCAATCCAATCTGAAAACAGCAAAGAATTTAATTTATATATTTGGAGCAGAGATAGATTAACTTGTTAATTATTTGGAAGTACAGCTACCAGGGGAGGACAAAAGTATTGCACAGTTTTGATTTAGATATTTTAGTTAATTTATCATATGTTGACTAGCTTATGCTTAATAAAATATTTTAAATAATTGTTAAAATTAAAGTATTGCAAGGTGTAAAATCGAAAATTTAAAACACACATTACTTTTCAATTTTTTTGCATGTACTAGCACTCATGTAATATGCGGAATGATGTGCAAACTTACGAATTTTTATTAGACTAACAGAAGCTAATGCACACAATACAATCTCTTTAAGGTCCTTGAATGTATAATTGCAATTGAGACGTGAATGCCGCTTTGCTTCTGCCCAAAAGGACTCAATATAATTAAGTTCGCAATGCAACTTAGGGTAGAACATGCACATATGCCATGCTTCTTCAATAACCTAAAAGATAAGTATTTTAAAAAAATATTAGTTAAGTTGAATAATTAATTTATCGTTATTAACTGTAACTTACCTCTTGAAGGTGTATCCTTTGTGATACAAAGTCAGATTGAAAAGAAGAATACGTGATACATAACAGTCTAGCTTAATTAGATCAGAATCATACTGCGTACACGTATTGCATTTTCTTTTCAACCCTGGTATTCACAAATCACGCTCTTCAAGAATTCATCAAATATCTTTAGGCTTTACTACACCATCAACATCTGAAAATGTCATGATATGAGGTGAGCCATCAGGCATTCTACCATTACAGAGGAGTAGTTATTTGCCATCATCTTTCATGTTCATTCTTGAAATCACTAATGCATCATCAGCAAATGCATTATGATTGCAACTGTTATTAAATATAAACAGTGTGACTTTTCCTGGGTGAGTACGTTGCGATTTTCAACGAAGTCTATTCTTACCTGCTGGACCTCAAGCCTTGACAATATCATCATTGACATAAAAGATCAATTCATTATGGGTAACAGGAATGATCTCAGGAACACCATATAGAAGTATAGACAAGATTATTTAATTCAAATTATTGCCTTTGTAAGTAGACATTCAGTTTTATAATTCTACCCATTGTTGCAAAAATTGATGTTTATCTGCTATTACATTTTTACACTCATAATTATCAAATAAATATTCTTTGAGTGATTTTTATATTTCCAGCCAAGTATATGCAACCATTCACATGCAGTTGAATTTGAAATGCTTATCTTTTCTTCTATTTTAAAAGCAGGAATAATCTTATCCTCAATGAATTTATGAAATTAACAACATTCAATTTAAATTTATATGCACATAAATATTTTATAACTCGCAATTTAACATCTTTATGCAAAAGAAGAGACCTGATTTTTGCATGACGTTCATGTTTAAATGTAACAACTATACCATTATTGAACCATTAATTCACCTAAAAGTGAATAAGCTATGCTTGCCATAGACCTTTATTCAAGCTCTAGGCAAGAAGATTACTTATATTCATCTTTGTGTATCCTTAGTCTTGGACTAGATAGAAAAATTGATCATTTGAAGCTGCAAATCATCTTTCTTTTTTTAATAACAAATCTAGAGATTCTAATGTGAATTTGTTATTATCATCATTATTACTATCACATATATCATTAAATGCAGAATCATTAAATGCGGAATCATTATTGTTTATATTAAGCTCAGCAGTGATATAAAAATAATCAATCATATAAGTATTTGCTATATTAATGTTAAGAAAGATAACAGATTATATATTTTCTAGCAACATCATTAATAAAAAGTATGAGTTATATGACTTATATAAAAATTTGTCACACTATATCATACCTATCTATCATATTTTATGTTTCCTATTTAATTTGAAACTTTGAAATATAAAATTTCTATTTATTACTTATTATTTATTATAGACACTACTTTTACTTTTTATGATATAAAATTAGAGTTAGTAAGTTAAAGTTGATTTATTTATAATATGAGATTATATAGTATAAATTAAAGTTAATTTAGTTACATTATATATATATAATCATATTATTTAAACTTTATTTAATAGTGTTACTAGGAAAGTTAAACTATTTAAAAGTTATATGACCTTAACTTTTTGTTTAAAAAAATAGTATAGTAGAATTTCTATAGAAGATTATGAAATATATTGATTATTATAATATTATTATTAATGCAATTTTGATAGGATCCATATTAAATGTCAAAACTCAAAAATATGTATCTGAACATCAGATTTTCAAATTTACTATTTCCTGAATATAATGGTTTTCTGAAATAATGAAATCCTGATAATTATGTTTTATCAAAAAATATCATTTCTGAAATTATCAATATCTAGAATTTTAATGAAATCCTAAAATAATATAATGCTGAAAATCACATTTCGTAAACCTTACCTTAAAACTGATCCTAAATTGATCCTAAACTAACTCTAAATTAATCCTAAACTAATCCTAAACTAATTTTAAACAAATTTTAATTAACCTAAATCCCTAAACTTATTCTAAACTAACCTTAAATTGATCCTAATTTAAATCATACTTTTGTTAAATTATGTGAATTTAGGAGTTAAGATATTTTCTGAAATCACAAGATTTCATTGATTACGGTATTCTGTAAAATCTATTTTCCAGTTTTTGCAAAATCATTTTATTAAAATATAATAATAAAATTTGTTGATAATCACGAAAATCATTCATTGATAAATTTTCTTCATAGAATAGTTAATTTATAGATAATAAATTTTTTTAAAAATATTTTACTAAATTTTATTATTAAATGATGAATAATAAAAATTTTATAATAAAATAATACTTGATACTTGTTTTTGAAAGTTTACCAATTGTAATTCATATAATAAATATTAGCATTTTCTAGTTCATTATTTTTTAAGTTATTTAGGTTCAGGATTTCATACTTTCAGGATTAGATGAACTTCGATATATTATTACTTTCAGTTTTTCAATTTTTTAGGTTAATAAGATATTTAGTATTTTAAACTTTTCAAAATTTGTGTAATTTGAGATTTTGGCATTCGGTTTTGTATTTAGTTAGGATTTCGAGTTTTAGTTATTTAGATCAAATCCAATTTAATATATTACTATTATTAAACAAATATTTGAGTGATTACTTTTTTATAGTTTATATAATAATTTATAAATTAATATCAGATTTTTAAGATTTATAACTTGTATTACTTAAGAATTTGATGTAATTGGGTTGTGATCTAAGAAAATCAGGTTCTGAGAAATTTTTGACTAAAATTAATGTCTTATAGCATTTTGGTCTAAATATAATAAAAATTAAAATGCAATTAAAATCTCAATTTTGATAAAAAATTCTCAGAACTTGATTTTTTTAAATCACAACCCATATAGTATAAAGATTTTAATTACTTATTGAACTTTTTATTAAAAAAAAATTTAGGATCAAACATAAACTTAATATATTAAAAATTTGTTACAAAAAACTTCATTATATAAAATGTAAATTCTATTATAATTTAATAGATTAAAGTTTATATTATAATAAAGACTTTATTTTATTTTATTAATTTATTCAATTTTATTAAATACAAAATCTGAAATAATTAGATATAATTTTTATTTTTAAAACATATATAGCTCGTAAACCTGTTAATCTTTTTTTGATAATATATAATATATTTGCTAATTTTTGAGTATATTTACATATATGATTTAAAAAAACTATATATAATGCTTTGGAATCTGTTTTTTAAATCTTTTCATTTGTAATTACTGTTAATATACAGTATCTTATTAAAAAAATGCAAGTAGGGTTGCTTGCCTTTAAAGCTTATAACTCACCAATCACAAATGCTAAAAATATGGTTTTTTATTTGTTTTAAACCCCAAAACATAGCTAATATTCAGTAAAAATTTGAAGTGCGATTATTATGCGCAATTTAGCGATCTATATAAACAATTCTTACTTATTGAAAAGTTAAGTGTTGAGAAATTTTTGCAGTAGGCTGACTACTCAAAAACTGATACTGTATTACGATTCTCCTCAGTATCGCGATTCTAATAAGCTAAAATTCGTTCAAATCAGATCAGTAGATCAATGAAAAATTGATCTACAAGATCGCTTTGTATTGTGAACGAATAAAATATGATAGGACCTACGTGGCGCAGATGATCGACAAATCTGACAAATCTGACATATATG
>CAMKVN010001990.1:0-15479 GCA_946474995.1 Funneliformis geosporum
AAAAACTTTAACCAAGCTAAAAAAATATAATAATTTTCGGTTATATTAATCAATGAATAACAAAATAAATATATTATAAAATAACAAAAAGATTTGTTAATTTTGAATAAAGAATGTAAATAACGAAACTTTTTGAATAAAAAAAGTACAGTTTAAAATAAAAAACTATTTTAACAAGCGAAAAAAAAAAAGTTACATTTTTGTTACGCAAATATGAAAAATATTGATGATCTACATGTCAGATGATTGTTAACAAAATTCATCGATCAGGACTAGCCTTATTTGGGTAAAGACTTATTAACTTTGCAATTAATCAATTGAAATTTGAAATAAACTATTTTGGTGTTTTTGTACAATTCAATTAATTATTCATTTACAATTGCTAATAGATTCAATTATCATTTATATATACTATTTTGTTTATAATTATTGTTAAAAGTTTTAAATAAATATATAATTTATAAAAAAAATTAATTACTTTATTTAATGATAACTTTATTGCTTATTTAAAATTTTTCTTGCTTATTTCAGTCTTAGATTCTTAAATAGTTAAAGAATTTATTCTAAAAAATATCAAGTTTCACCCAAAATTTGTGGCTTTACAACAATTTTCATAGTCAGTTAAATTCTTTCTAAAATATTATATAACTTTAATACTAAACTTTTAGTAATATAATATATTAAATATAATGGTTAATATGACTTATTTGAATACTTTTAGAGAAACCTGAAGCATCATAAATGAAAAGGATGATGTGATAATATATATTGGCAAAAATTATTAAACATTTAATATAAAAATATCATATAATTAACTCATTTAGAAAATATTTGCTAATATCCTTTGAATTTAAAAATTTTATAGCAGCAGTTTTATTGTAACTGTTTGAATCGGTCGGTTGATTTTCGATTATTATATTTAGATACACCGTCTAACCAAAATAGTACCGAACCCTCCTTTTGTTATTTTTTTTAAAGTTTGCTATTCGAGAAGATAGAATCCATTCCATTACTAAATGTTGGGGTGTCTGAAAACTTCGAATAAATTCATAATCATTTAATGGATTAGTATATGTTGCCACGTTATTCATATAATCAGCAATTTGATGGTTCTGAAGTTCGTTTAGGAAACTTTAAGTAATTTTTCCATAAACATAAACAATTAATAAATAACATTAATTTTATCCATTTTTTATTATAGCCTTAGAAAAAACAAGTAAAAAAGATATTTAAAGACCAGTACCAGAAATTGAATAAAAGAAATTTGAGTCAAATTCTAAACATTTAACTTCAAAAAAAAATGTGTTAATATTTGTTTGATGACATTTCTGTGAGATTGAAATTTTTGTGAAACTGAAATTTGGTATAAATCAATAACGTAATACAAACTTAGAATATCTTCTGGTATACAAAATACATGTAAAGGATTTTTTATAAATAAAAATCTTCACGCGTATTTATATTATTTCGCGCATAAGGAACACGTCAATTACTTAAAACTTATTATGTATATTTAAATTCAGAGCGAAATGTTCTTTAAAAAGGTTATGTTACTGATCTAATTAAATTTACACATATCAAGTTTGTCTATCAAGAAAAGCATACCACAAGTCTATCAAGATCAATACTTTTGCGTACCTGGGAGTACATTGGGGGGGGGAGTATTATTTAAGTGGAGTACATTAAACAAACATTTTAAAAAAGAATAAAAATTATTTTTTAAAGCGGTCTGAAGTAGGGGTGGTGAAATTCAAAATCATTTTCGTTTCAAATAAAGGTACTCAATTGTTATGCAAATTTTAATTAAAGTTGATTAGTATCCGGATCTTATTCAAAATTTAACATTTTGCGACCTAATACTTTTCAAGGGTGTAGTCAGCGATATACGGTAAGTTCAGAGTTCAAGTTGTAAAATTTTATTTATATTAGTATAAATAATTGATAATTACATTTGTGTATTTTATTTAGCGATGTATGAAATTCATAGTAATATCTGCGATTACAGAGATTTATAGCATTGTAGAAAGTAATAGCAAAATTTAAATTTTGGCCAGTTACCGGAACACGAAATTGATCTTTAACAAATCAAATTTATTTTTTTCACGGATTTTTTTTTTTTTATGCAGGAACACGATAATAATTGATAGTTCTTCAAATTACCAATTTTTTTTTTTACTTGTTGATTACACAAGCCGGATGTCCGGCCGCTCACAAATTGTCAATATTTCCGTTACTTATGCTCCGGACTTAACAGCGGTTTCCGAAACCGTTCCCTAGTATTTTAAATAATATTTTTATAGTAAATATATCATTAAACAAAAAAAAAAAAAAAAAAAAAAATTTTTTTCAAAAGATTCCTATGCCACCTATTTAAATTACTCATATATTTTAAAGATATAGTACAAAAAAACATAAACATTTGTCGCTCATCTTCCTGTACTCTCAAAATATGGACACAATACAAATAATTTGTTATTAAGAAATTCTTGGAATCAAAATATTTATTTCTAGAATTCTAAAGATAGAAATTCTACGAAGAGTTCCATAAAAAAAAAATCATAAAATTTTTTCGATAAATATTGCGAGTTATTCTATTCAAAATTACATAATTTCATGAAAAAAAATGGCACTTACAATTACGGATACCGAAGATCCAACTCCAAATTTAACATCCAGCCCAGTTCCGATTACGTTTATTACTTTTAATAGTTCTAAAAACCCATTAAGTAGAAAATGTCATTGTGGAAATGAATATTCTTTAACACGCTTGTTTGACCAGGCATATTGTAGAAAGTGCTTAACCGATTATATTGGTCTTATAACTGATAATAATACGTATTTGGATGTACTTATTGTTAGAAATAACGCCAAATGTAATGAACATGAAGCAACTAGAAATGCAGATTTTTGCACGCGTTATATTCAAGAATGGTGTGAACTTTGTTCCGATATTTTATATTTCAAACAAATATATACAGAAAGTTCCAATTATATGGTTGAAAAAGAATTAAAAATATTAGAAGGTAACAGGGATTGTAAATTATGTGGGAAATTAATTTATCAGAAGAAGAGCTCATTTGTTTTGAATAAGTTCAAGATATGATCAAATTGTTATGCAATTTCTTCCGATCAAGTAAAATCAACTTTAACTAAGAAACTTATTCCAATTCTATATTTACCGTGGTGGGATAATAGTAAATATAATTGTAGGATTTGTAAAAAGTCACTCGAATTTATGTCGAATTGTCAGAAATGGTGTTCATTTTGCCATATAAATTATAATGGATGTAAATATTGTTTGACGACCAATATTATTTTTGGAATTGCTGATCAATCGCAATGTAAAAAATGCCAAAGAATGTTATTTAATAATATTGATACAACACTTATAAGCTCTGGGAATTATCAAATTGATGAGTTCATTCAAAATACGAAATTTAAAGTTAAAGATGATTTGATTACTAATTATATGAATGATTCTGATCTATTAAGCATTTATAAATTATTTACAGAAAAATTTGTTCGTTCACGTTCGATAATTAAATGGATCCCATATTCTCAATTCACCAATTTAGAAAAAATAGCAATAGGAGGATTTGGCATTATTTATAAAGCAAATTATTTAGACGGTATACCTAACTATCGTAATAAAAATATAATTGTCAAGAAAGAACATATTGTGGTAATAAAAAGGATTTCCAATTCAAATGAATTTAGTAAATATTTCATAAATGAGGTAATTATTCTAATTATTCAATATTTTCACATCTGAAATGTAATTTATTTAATAATCAAATTTGTTAATTTTAGTTAAGTTCGCATCATAATTGTTGTTCAGATAAAAACGTTGTTCGTGTTATGAAATGTCACGGAATTACAAAACATCCCGTGTCAAATGATTATATGTTAGTAATGAATTATGCTTCAGGAGGTGATTTACATAATTATTTACGAAGGAATTTTACAGAATTAACATGGAATAAAAAAAATTCAAATAAAATATTAAATATTTTATGGCAAATTTTATATGGGTATGTGTATATCTTTAAACGTTATATGAGATGATACATAATTTATTAATAATAACAAACGTCTCTTATTTTAATTTTGTTTAAACATAATACTAATACATTTTTGTGATTAGACTAGAAACCGTTCACAAAAAAGAACTTATGCATAGAGATTTTCATAGTGGTAACATATTATTTGTTAAAACATATGCATTGCATCAATATATCAATGGCAAATTGGAGATTTAGGATTATCACAACCTGCAAATGACACATCAAATAATGAAATATATGGAGTAGTTCCTTATATTGCGCCTGAAATATTTAATGGTGATTCATTTTCAAAAGCTTCTGATATCTATAGTTTAGGAATGATTATGTGGGAATTTACAACAGGTTTTAAACCTTTTGCTAACGTTGAACATAATACTGAACTTATTATTGAAATTATTGATGGAAAACGACCTGAAATTACAGAGGATACTCCTGAATGTTATGCTAATTTAATGAAACGGTGTTGGAATTCTGATCCTTCAAAAAGACCATCCATAATAGAAGTTCGTAGGACTGTTGGTAATTGGTATCATAAAAAAACAAATAGTGAACAATTTAATAAAGCCGATTTAAAACGGTTAGAATTAATAAAATTAGAGAAACTTGGTCCTAAATTTGCTATAATGCACCCAAAAGCAATTTATACAAGTAGAGAATTAGGTTCCTTAATTTCTAAAATTTCATCCATGAAGGGTATGTGTTATTTGTGTTTAAATTATAAATCTAGTAAGCTTTAAATAATAAATTAAATATATTACTTTTCCATTTTATTGCTTAGGAAATATTTCGAAAAAATTGGAATTTGAATTATATGATAATAGGTATTGTGTTGATGCTAGTGAAAGAATTTATTTTGATATTTAATAATGTGTCATTATGGTTCATATTTTAGTTGTCAGTCTTCCAATACTCAGTTTCCATATGCCAGTATATCATTAAATACACATAGTAAGTAAAAATTAAACATAAGACCTTATAGAAGATCAAATAAATAGGTATCTCACTAAATTTGATTTGATTTGATTTAGAATATATTTCAAAAGCAAATGAATTTGATATTTAAGGTATCGAGATAATATTTAAATAATATAATGAAACTATTTAATATTGAATTTCTTATATCTTTTTAACGATTATATATATATATAGCCCACCTACAATAAGTGAAAATTCAACATCAAAATGTAATTATGGGTATTTCTGAAAATCTAAGGAAACGTAACATTGAAGAATTGGAATCTAAATCTCAAGTTAACAGTAAGCAAAGGTTTATTAATGTCTAATTATAATGATTATACAATATATAAATTAAATAGCGATATTACTATATTTTCCAAAAAAAATAATTTAGACATCATATTAAAACTGCTGATGAAGTTAGTGAATTTGCAACATTTGAAGGGATTAAATATATAAATTCGTTAGATTTTATTTGAAATCAAAATGACAATTAGATGTATATTTTTTTGATCATTATATTTATGCGGATTATTGTTATAATTGTTATTATTTATTACTTTATTATTTACTATTTTCATTATAAAATAAAATTTATTTATTAAAGAATCATTTATAAGAAGATTGAAAAAAATTAACAATAACTGAATCACATTTCATAAAAGTTTTCGTATTCATTCTTATATAATCACATTAACTTTTAATTATTAGACAATATAGGAGCTGATCTATTAAAAGTGGGTTACGAGACATAGTAAATCATATGATCCGTACCTCAATTTTAATAGAATACTACCCATATATGAAAATTATTTAAAGAAATACTTTAAAATTATGACAAAAATATATAATTACACTTGTCAATATTGTGATAAATTATGTTTTTTTTTAAATATATACTGATAATAGAATTCAATAAGAATACAATTCTTGATTTTTATAAACTATGTAATCATTCGGCAACAAAAGAGTTAATACATTTCTATGTGGCGCAGAAGCGTTATAATTTAAAGTTTTGAAGTATTTTCATGTTAAATTTGATCAATAAAACTTAATATAAAAATTTAACCTATAATTAATATTTATACACAAAATTCCATCAAACCGGATTAATCTTTGTTCATAAAGATTAGAAGATTCCTAATAATCGTAAAATTGTTTTAATAGAATAAATTGATAATAAGTCCTAGAATAAATAGAATAAATGTAATTTTATTTCCAAGAAAGGTATAATAAAGAATAAAATTTAAGAAACAGTTACATGCTCTTGATAAATCGTTTGTGCAACTACAGAATGAACCGTTGTTGATGACACTTTTGACCCCGAAAGCAAAGACTTCCCCAGTAATAAGGCTGCATAAAATCTTCAAAAGTTGAAATTATATAAAACCTGATCGAAAGTACAAATCGAAACATAAGTCCTGTTCCCATTTGATTAGTCTACGTACGAGCTCTGGAAGCGACGCAACATTTAGGAATATTCGAATATTATTCCCGGAATACTTCATTGCTTATAAATTTCTATGATGGAATTTGTAAATAAAAAATTACTTTCGATAGGTTATTTCTGTCAATGTAATTTCTGGTGATTCATCTAATAAGACTAAATGTGAAATTACATATATAACTAAAAAAATTAGTTTAGTTACATACTTTATTTTTTGAAATAATAAGAAATTATGTTCCCTGAACGTATTTATTTATAATATAGTAACCTCAATGGTTGGTCGCGATCAATTGTAAATTAAAGCGTTATAAAATTCACTTAAATTTTAATTTATAAAATAGTAACACATTCGCTAGTTATAATTAAAAAATGGTCTTTTTCAATAGTTTATCACGTCCATAGCTTAATGATTTCAAATGATTGATATTTAATAAGCTTGTAAAATAATTACCTTCTAGGCGGTCCATGTTGTATGAACTACACTGAACACGCTCCACATATGGTTTGCTATTAAAATAACGTTACGGATCATATGATTTATTATGTTCATAACTTGATATGATTAGCAAAACGTTCCATAAATTTGTTTTTTAATAACGGTTCCGTCCTTAGGCTCGTGATCTAAGAATGTCATTTCTTGAGAGATGTGTCAATAGAAACTAATGCTCGCTTTTTTAAATTAAAACGATTTCAAATAATTCAAATAATGATAGAACATTTCTAATAGGATTATTATGGGAATTTCGAGAACCTAAGCATTCTTTCGCAAGTCATTTTTGATGTGAATGCGTTATTCTATATTATCTAATTTATTAATTATTTTTAATAAAGTTTTCAAAAGATTACTTTAAATTTTAAAATTAATAAAATCTAAAATTTTTTTATTTAAATTTAATAGTATGTTTGTAATCCAGATAATAGTAAAGATAATGGTTATGCCACTATTCATTTTACAAATTACTAATATAATTAATTTTAATTTTCATTTTTTTAAGTAAACATTGTTTTAATTTCAAATCTCTTTTAAAATAAAAAATTGAAACCGTGCCATTTTTTCTTAAATATGATGGGTTCAAAAATAATTCGTATATTCGTGTAACATACTTTTGCGCGACTTTAAATAATAAAAGGATTAAAAAATTATCATTTATGTATATTTGCACACTTTTAATATTCTTTAATTTTATAAACTCCACTTTTTACTAAATGGAAGATTTTAATCTATGCCAATTACATTTCATAATTTATTAAAAAGTAACAAAAATAAAAAAAATGTTTTTGTATCATTACAAAAAAATTTCTTAACGAATATTAAAGCTAGTCATCATGAATAATTAATATGCACGAATTTCAATACCGCCGAAATATTTAACATAAGCATTGTTTGCTCATTTTCTTTGATTAAGTCTCAAGAACATGTCATAAAAGTTAAAAACAAAAAACGCGTCTTGATTATTATTAAAAAAATCATTTATAACTTCATAGCCATTCAAGCTAGGAAAACATACATAACTTATGAAAGGCATTTCCGCTGTTTATTTTGATCTATACCCTCATGAATTTTTATACATTAAATAAACGCGTTTGTTATGAAATTACTTAAATTTTTCTTTATAACTACAGTTCAGTTTTTAAAGAACATTTCTTAATTTAATATTAACTAAACTATTACAATAATAAAATTATTGTGCGAAATGATTAAGATATTCTCCCAACAAAAAAAAAAATAAATATTTATTTATATAAATACTATTTGATTTATCGATATTTAATGTTAGTTATGTTTTAGGAATTACGCAATAATTTCCGATACGATCGTTGAAATTCATTATCGTGTAATTCGTAAATTCGAAAAAAAAAAAACTTATATATAACAACGAATGCGGCGGGTATGATCGCTATTTACCTAATTGGGATAACAAATGGTTTAACTAATCTTTATATAATTAATACATCATAATTGGTTCATTTAAAAATGAATGACATAAATATTTAATCTTTTTAAAATATAAAAGCCCTATTTTTTTTCCTTACGAATAAACACAAATAAAATGCCTGATTGTGAACCAAAAGAATTTTTATTGGTAAATCCATCGGGTCCACCACGAAAAGCGATTTTATTGGTCGAATCAGATGAGCAAAAATCTTCCGCAAAACCGCAGCAAAATAATGATCCGAAAAATCAAGACAAAAATACACCCAAACAAGCTTCAGAAAATCGTCAAAATGTGCAAGCCCAAGATCAAAAACATCGCGATGAAGATATAAAGACACAAAATTCTGACCAGCGTCAAGATAAGAAAGCTCAAGCAGCTAATAATGACCAAAAACACGACGAACATGCACAAAAACAAACTTCAGTTCAGCGTCAAGAGGTGCAAGCCAAAGTAACCAATAACGATCAAAGACATCACGACGAACATGCACAAAGACAAGCTTCGGTTCAGCATCAAAAGGTGCAAACTCAAGTATCTAACAATGATCAAAAACATCGCAATGATCATTCAACAAACATATCGGACCAGCAACAAGAGATGCAAGCAGCGCAACAACAATCCAGTGTTCCGGGACCACCAAACCAACAATTTCCTATACAAATTCCAGCAAACATGACTTCAATGCAATTTGGTCAACAGTTTGGCGTTCCAAACGCTAATCAAGCGATAGACGCCAATACTTTTGCAGCTTTGCAAGCGCAAGCTGTAGCACAATCAACACAACAACCGTCACAATTTCCTTCAAATTTCATTGGGCAACCACCAGTTGTACCCAATATTTCAGCGCAAATGCCTATGACTACTGCGAATCCAATAGCCACTTTATCTAATGACGTTCTGCAAGCTAACATGGTTACAGCTGGCTCTACTGATGGATATTCAGAACCAAGGGGCATTGAACTAAAAGAATATGGACCGTCTACAATGGATATGGATTAAATAAATTACATAGCTTTTGACATTTATAAATAGAAGTGAATTAATAACAAATTGTTTTCATGAATGAGTGACAAAGATCGAAATAAACGAGTTTCATTATAAAAAAAATTTGGTATTTGAGGCTTCTGTCATTTTTTTTGGTCGCAATTGAATTTCGAAGTGGACTAATAAAGAATTGTGCAGTATTTAGAAAATGAAATAAAAACAATAACAGCATTCATAATGTTTCATAAATTTTAAGTCTTGCGTCCGATTTTTTCACATATTACAATGAATATAAAATTTAAAACTTGAACGGTAGTTGAAGGTAAATTATTGTTACAAAAATCGTTATAAAATGAATAATTACATAAATAACGCATTAGAGATTCGTATCTTATTTTGTATTAAAAGACAATTCTGCTTTGCTTTAAAAAACAATATAACTTGATCACATGAAATTGATTAATCGGTTATTCACGTGATTTCAAAAATTAATTTTCTTCACGTGCGTTAGGGTGTCCAGGATGTGTTTTCGCGTGATTTTATCACAAAAATCGCGTATAATTCCGGCTGAAATCAACATAATTTCAGAGTAAAAGCCTAGAGGAATCCGTGGATGAAAATTTGGATCATGTGGTCGACTAAATCACCCAATCAACCTGGACACCTACCGATCAAAACTTACTGTATTTAAAGTATCATATAAAAAGTTATGTGGTTATAAAATCAAAATGCGGATATTTTAAATTCGTTCGAATTTTTTAATTAAAATAAGAGATTAATTTTTTTTCAGGAAATTATTTATTACAAAATTGGAAGTTGTATAACGCTTGACGTTTATTTGTTTTTTATACCAGATTTATAGAATCCAACGGAAAACCTTAGTTTTGATTATTGTAATTCTGATTCATCCCTATAAAAAATTTTTGCCTGAATATTTCCATTATTTCTCCGTGGCTTCTGTAAAAATTCCGTGAAAATGAGACTTTCACGGAATCCGTTTAAATGAAATGAAAATTTCCATGATTTAAGATTATAAGTTCCATGAAAATGAGCCCTTCACGGAAAAAAAATGGAAAATAAAACACGGATCACTTTTTTATAGGGCATATTTTATGATCATATTTATTAAATAGTCCTTCAACTTGTTGCTTGATGGATTATTTTATACCAAATCGGTTATATAAGCGAGGAAATTCAAAGATTTGTATTCTGACTTAGAGCATAGTGGATAAATTCATTCTGAAATGTTGAATCTGTCAAAGCATCAGATTAGTCAAGGCAATGTTATTGTTATGAGATAACTAAAAAGCGAAAGAAGCTTAAAATTTTTTTTTTTTGAAAAAAGAAAGGTGTTACGCAAAAGAATCACTTGTTGTAATGTGAATTAAAAATTACTATAAGCTATATCAGAACAAGCAGTCGTCTGACGTCTTGATTTAATGGTTGATCTAGTGAACCGTCCTAATAAATAATCTTACAAGCTTTATTATATGGCTTATACACGAATTTATTAAAGATAAATCAACCCCTGTTATTAAAAGCAATTTAATACTTAATTGACATTTATGATAATGTTTCTTATTAACCCGTTATTTCAAATTTTCCTAAAATAATGATTTATTGATTGTAGAAATTGCTTCAAAAGTTGATAAGATATATAAAAATAAAACATGTAAATTAAAAATAAATTCAGGCTCATTCTATAAAGTTTAATTTAGAGTTTAAAAATTATATTATCGCTAGTTTTAATGTGTTTTCCTGCATATAAAAACAAAAAAACAAACAATTAGCATTATATGGTTATATGTATAATAAAAATTCTTACTTACTATTAACTTGAGAGTTGAATTCTGATTCTTCAATATCTCGCTTTCTTGAAAAATTCGCAGATGAAATGGATGAATTTTATGGACTAGTAGCACCTTGAGTTGTAAAATTTACATTTTTTTCAGGTTGGCTATAAAATCATTAATAAAGATAACCGAGCTTTAATTTACAATTCATTCATTTTTTAATGTTTATAATATTTAATTTATTACTATACCATGGAATATCAAATCCTAATTCCTTAGAAATATATTCTAATGAATAAATTCAAAAAAAATTTAATTAGTAAAATTTAATCGATTCGTATTTCAATAAAAGCTTTTTTACCATTAAATGATATATTACCATAATCAGCATCTGGATCCTGAGTTTTACAATTTATTTTTGCTAAAGACAAACTATTGTAATATATAAAATTCATATATTAATTCAATTTAAAAATAATATATACCATAATAAAAAAATTCCTATACCATTGAGTATCATCTTCCTGTTCTATCGAAATATATTCTAGCATAGAATTGAAAAATATTATAGATAAATTAGTATTTGATAAACCAAATATTTAACTATCTATTCATTTATTATAATTCATACCTTGTTTGATATTAAGAGACTTCACAAGTGAATTTATAGAAGATCTAGAGAATGCTCTACTTGTATAGATGGCGTTTAGATGTTTTTCAGATAATTCAGGACCAATTTTCCTTAATTTTATTAATTCCAATCGTTGATTTTCTGCTTGTTTAAATTCCTTCTTATTTTTTCCGCTTATATACCAGTCACCAACAGTTCTACAGATTTCTTTAATAGAAGGTCTATTTGAAGTATTAGAATCCCAACATCTTTTCATTAAATTAGCATAACATTCTGGAGTATCCTCTGTAATTTCAGGTTGAGTTCTGTCAATAATTTCATAAATAAGTTTATAATCATGTTCAACGTTAGCAAAAGGCTTACAACCTGTTGTAAGTTCCCAAATAATCATACTGATGCTATAAATATCAGTCTCTTTTGAAAATGAAGAGTCAATAAAGATTTCTGATGCAATATAAGGAATTACTCCATAAATTACATTATTTTGTGAATTATCATTTGCGGGCTGTGATAATCCAAAATCTCCAATTTGCAATACGTAACTTGGGTGATTTGTTTCAACAAATAATATGTTTCCGCTATGTATATCTCGATGTATGAGATGTTTATTATGAACACATTCGAGTCTAATTAAAATAAATTAGCATTTTAAGTATTAATAAATGATTAATAAAATATAATTAATAAAATAAATAAAGTATTATGTATACCTATCCAAAATTTGCCATAAGATCCCTAATTTTTTATTTCATGTTAATTTAGCAAAATTACTTTGTAAATAGTTATGCAAATCTTCTACTATGCATAATCCATTATTAACATGCAATCATGTGTTTTGGGATCTTTAGTAATTCCATAACATCTCATAACACAATTAACTTTACTGTCAGAATAGCAAAGATGATGTGAATTTAACTAATAATATAATTTGGATTATTTTAGAATATTAAATAAAATTACATTAAATAAAAAATTGAATTATTACCTCGTTGATGAAAGATTGGCCAATATTCTTTGAATTAAAAAATTTTTTTATAGCAACAGTTTCAAGTCTAATTCTGTAACTTGAACTATTATTATAATATTTAAATAAATCTCCTGAATAATTTTCTTTATAAATAATGCCAAATCCCCCTTCTGCTATTTTTTCTAATTTGAGAATATGGAATCCATTTGATTCCTGAAGGCGAAGAAAATATTTTACGATCTTGAATATTTACCGCTGCCATATCTAAATGATCATAATAACCATAATATTTTTTTACGATAATACTCAAATAACTGGCAATATAACTAGTAGAAGTACTTTGAATAAACTCATCTATACTTTTGTTCCCACTTCTTATAAGTAATTTATTAAAGTTAATATTTGATGTTCTTTTGCATTTTCTACATTGAGAATAATTTGTAATTCCGAAAATAATATTTGTTGTTAAACAATATTTACATCCATTGTAAGTTATTATGCGATTTTCACAATATTTGAGACAATCAGATTCGTATTTCAAGTAACTTCCACAAGTTCTACAAGAATTATCTTGATACCACTATGGTAAATAAAGGATCGGAATAAGATTTTTATTTAAAGATGTTTCTACAATTTCTAAAGAAATTTTGTAGCAATTCGTACACATTTTAAGATCAAATTTATAAGTACCTAATGGTGGTTTTACCTTCGATTTCTCCTGATAAACTGACTTCCCACATAATTTACAATCCTTAATAATTTCAAATAGTTCAAATAGTTGAATTTTCTTAATACCCATATTTCGACTATATACTTGTTTGAAATATAAAATATCAGAGCAAGTTTCACACCATTTTTGAATGTTTGGTGTGCAATAATCCTTATTCCTAACTTCATGTTTATTATATTTATTACAATATTTATATTTATCATTTGTAACTACTGTATAAGCTCATCCAAATACGTATTATCATCAGTTATAGAACTAATATACTCAGATAAGCAATTTTTACAATATCGTTGACAAAATAGTGTTAGAGAGAATTTATTTCCACAAAGACATTTACATTTATCACCCCGTTTGTATTTAAAAGAAATAAAATTGATTGGTACAGGACTGGATTGTAATTTTGGAGTTGGATTAATAGTAGTAATTTCCATATTTAAGAAAGTAAGTTAAAAAAAAAATGAATAATTTATGACATTTTATTTTTAACTAATGTTACACAAAATTAGAAAACTTACATGGAATGATTTCCAAAAATTCAAGATCTAACTGATTTAGTTAGGGATCATCATTTTCTGTATATACACAGCGTTTCATTGTGGTGAACCTTTAGTTTTGTTTTTGTTTTTGTTGATTCCTTACTGTGGTGGCTTTGAAAAGGGTAAGTGATACACCTCATAGTTGTTCGCCATAGAACGGCTTCTTCGTTAATACTAAATTCGCATCACTTTAGTTGTAAAAGAATATTTTACATTTCAAAATATAGGTTCCAATGATTTTGCGATTCGTGATTATAACTGATAATAATACTTTTACGCATTTTTTTTTTTTGCATTTCTTTTTAATTAAGATACTTTATATCACTTTGATTTTTCATATATTTTGTACAATATATCATCACCCATGACCTTATTTAAGTATTAGTTAATTGGATAAGTAAAATTTCACTAAGATTGGATAAATGATCGGCCGATAGGCTGATCATTTTTCCGATTCTAATAAAATTTTACTTTCCAATTAGCCAGGATATAACTTTTTTTATCCCCTGTCATTTACACAGCCACACAGCCTATATGAGGTTATTATCAGATTTTTTGATAAATTAATTGTAATTATTATTAATTATTTTATTTATTAATTTAATAATATATCTTAGATATTAAAAATGGAAATTGGTATTCTATGCAACATTTGGGTCGAGATAAATTATCTGGAATGTTAAAGAAATCTGTAATATTACAGGTATTGATTATACAAATAGAAAAGTTATTAATTATTCTTTACAAAATGAACTGCACAAAAATTAAATGATGAAGAATTAGACTCTCAAGCTATTATAAATATAACATTACATTAATCTTTAGCAGGATTAAATGCATAAATATATATTTTATTATTTTACAATTTATTATTTGAATTATATAATCTTTTTTTAATATTATTTAGGTATTATTCACAAAATTAAACACAAAGAGCTAGATTAATGCTTTCAAAATATCAAAAGTATTATTTGATATTATTTTAATACATTAAAATTTTACTAATTAATATATATTTTTAGATAGAAAATAAAATTGATGAGTAAAAAAGGATGATACAGAAAATGAAACTTCTTTTTTTAAGATAATTCTGATGATAAATCTTCTTTAATATTAAGAAATATTCTTTCAGAATTAAATAATATTACAATTTCTTTAAAACTTAAAAATAATGATTCAATTAATTTTGACCTAAATTTATTAAATACAAAAATGTAACGATTAATATCATATGATAATGGTTATACATGAAGTCGAAATGGATCATTTCGGATATCCGAAATGGTCAAAATAGTCGAAATCAGTTTTTTTTTAACGATGTGGCACTGCCAATAACTTTATTTAATTTTTATATGAAGTAAATACAAAAGTAGAAACAAAAAACTAATTTTAAAGTACTAGCTATCCCCCGTAGTTATATTACAAACCCGTTT
>CAMKVN010001991.1:0-15462 GCA_946474995.1 Funneliformis geosporum
ATTATAAAATTACTTATAAAGTAAAACTTTTATTATTATAATTTTTATAATTTATTAAGAAATTTTATGACTTTAATGAATGATAAAGTGAATAAAATGATTTAATATATAAATTTTTAAAAAATTTTTAAAAAATTATTATAAAAAATTATTTGAAATTTAATTTTAAAATTATATTATTTTAAAAACTTTTAAAACTTAAAATTTTTATTAATAAAGTTGATAAAATATATATTAAACTATATTTTTTATATAATAATAATATTACTAAAATTAATATTTTATATTGCCTACTCTACAGTTTAAGTAATAACAATCAGAAATCCTTTTTATAGAATATTAGAAAAAATTCAAATAAATAATATTATTTTTTAGTTATAGCAGGTCCTACAAAAATAACATTCTAAATCTTGTCATATTTCACAATTAATATCTTATTAAATACAATTAATATTATCAAATATAAAGAAATTACTTAACAAATCAATAGAATAGACTGTAATATATTATCTATTTCAGATAAAAAAATTTTAATTTCATAATCAATAGATATAATAAATTCTACTGAATAGATTCTATCATATTCTATATTTACATTTAAAATAAAAAAAACTTTCTAACTTTTATTTGACTATAATCATATGTATATATTACATTTCTAGATAATTTTTTAATGTAACAAGAAATATGTAATGATACTATAAATACTTTGATATTATAAATGAAAATTTTTATATTACCTTTCAGTCAGAAATTCTGTTATAGATACTATGATCTATAAAAAATTCACCATTTTGAATCATGCAAAAATATTATAAAAATATATAATATTTATTTTAGAATTCTTTCACTTTTACAGTATACAAAACCCAAAGTTTGATATTACTAAAAGTCTTTTTCACATTAGATCAAACTATTTTTTCATCAGAACAAGCATATATTATTAAACTTAAAAAGTATATTGCTAGTTAACAGATTGTATTTGCTAATAATAAGTTTATATTAAGTTGAATAAAAAAGAAATAAATACGAATTAATTATTTGAAGGATCATATCATCTTTATTGATATAGATTTAAAGAAGAATAAATTATAAATGAGCAAAGATAGGTATAATTACATGCAAATTGCATTTTTACAATATATATTTAAGATTTAATTCTTAAGAAATTTACTTAATAATATTAATATTCTGATGGATGCGAAATAATTCCGATATAACCAAGTTTTTGACATTCGAAAATCGAAATTTATTATTTTCAGCGATCTAGGAACCTTTGTTGTAAGAAAGATTTTTAAATATTTGAATTTCAATTTGAATTTCAAATGAAATTCAATTACTGACTTGCTAATCTTTAAAACAAAGTATGATATAGGTAATCACAATCACGAATTTAGAAAATTAAAAATAAAAAACTTATGGCATCAGTAGTAGTGATGAGATTATATTCATTTTCCCATTTTTGGTTTGTCCACTTGATTTTGTTGTCGTACCCGCATTCATTTTTTATATGTCTACGATCAGTCTACCATTGCTCACAGAAAACAAAAAAATTTGATGTGAGAACATGAGACATTCAATGTAACCTAAGGCACGGATTAATTTTGATCAATTTAGACCATGCAGGGTGGAGTCAGTAACATACTTAATAGAACGGCGACCACATGATGCTCATCCGAAAGTGAATAGTATTGATGCATCCCTTTTTTCAAACAATTTATATGAGATGAAGGGCCGGTTTACAACGCGAAAGCAATTCATTAACTATCACAAATAAAAAATAAAATATTACATATACATGTATATACAGTATATATATATATATATATTAATCTAGCATCAAGAATTGCATTTATGTAACAAGATTGATCGAAAATCCATCCCAATATTTCCTAAATCACTTACAATCACCATCATCATCACAAGGAACAATCACACTTTAAAAAACCCTTGCAACCTCTGTTCTCATCAAAATATGAACTTCCCGCTCACGATTACACAGTAAGCTTCATGTAACATCAGTTGCCCATCCTTCATAAACTACAGCGTAGACGCTTTTGACAATCCTTCTACTTGTATCATCATAATAAATAAATAAAAAAAAAGGAGAATTAATTTCTACGCTAAAAAATTTAGATTGTTTTCTTTAAAAGACGAAAATCACGATATGTTTATCTATTTGTTGCCGAACTTGTTTGTGAATGAAGGTTCCCAAAAAAATTCACGAGAAATTCATTTGAAAGGTACAACAAGACATGTCAAGGAATAAATTAGGTATTATCTAAGCAATTATCTAGGACCCTTAAAAGTTGATACTAGTCGATGTACGGATAAGATTCTCGTTGCGTAGATGAAAAATTAGTAAAAAAATAAAAATAAAATAAAATGTGCTTCTCACGCGAATACCATGCATTTATGTAACAAGTACACGCGGTTGCAAAAGTCAAATAATTCTTCTCGATAATTTCCTTTATTTGAACTTGAAAAATTTTTTCTTTTAGGAATAATTACGAATTTGAGTACAATTTACATTTATAATAACACTTATTATGCAGGTTATGACGATCCCTCCGAAACAGGAGGATTTTTTCATATGAAAGATGTGTTTAATGTAATAGAAAGCATGTGTAAAAAGAAATATTTTTTTTCCTAAAATCTCAAAGCCACCAGTGGCTAATGCGTTTTGTAATTTGACCAATAAAAGTACCTGTATAAATCCTGCACATAGTAGTTGTAAATTAATGTATTTAAATTAATAAATTTTAATGTTTAATTTTGAAAACAAATAAAAAGTAATTTGACATTTTTGGCAGCCAACCTATTTCAAGACTGCGGGAAAGTAAAAAATTGCCACACAATTGATTCACGGTAAAAAAAGAAATAACATTCCACGAATGCAAGGGTTGATTGCATGAGATTTTTCAGTGATGTATATAGGAATGCACAATATTTTGATGTCAAATGTCAATAATTAAAAAAAGTTTATTTTACAATTGATTGCTTATTGATTTCCCCACATGTATATATAATATTAAACTAAACTATACATATTACATTAAATATATCTCCACTTTATATATTTATATTCATTTTCACACTATTTTCACGAGATTTCATTTTAATTGCGTTTTTGTTAAGTTCATATCATTATATATATTTCAATATATACATTTAAACAACCATGTACGTAAGTTGTCTCATGTTTGATATTAACAATTTAGTCATCTTGCATTTTTCCCCGCCTTTAAGTTTGAGGCGCTTTTTTAATCATGAGAATTTTTTTAAGTATATAAATGGTGTTCATTTTCACTTCTGCCCCCTTACTACTTTTTTCCATTTTTCCTGACAAAAAAAAAAATAAAACAATTTTCTTTCGAATAAAATTATCAAATTTTTCTTCAACTACAAATATATCAAAAATGTCTAAAAGAGTTATTGTAACTGACATCTCCGAAAAAGCTTCAGAAAAAACTGGTATGTAAAATCTTTGGGCGAGAACAAATATTTCTAAATTAGCGTGTAACCTTAAATGTTTTTGCTTGCAATTGTAGTCAAAGACTTCTTTTTATTTTGCGGCAAAATTAAAGAATTTGAGCTTATAAAGTATGTTGTTAACATTTTTATGTAAACTGTCTATCTATAACTTGTGTCCCATTTATATTAATCTTTAATTGTTTTCCTTGTTCCGTTTATAGGGAAGAAAGCAGCGATAAACAAATCGCTTATGTCATGTTCGAAAAAGACACCGCCGCTAAAACAGCGCTCATGCTCACAAATGCAGTCATTTGCGATAGTCAAATTACGGTAAAATCTGCTGATGATGCGTCGTTTGGCGATGATCCAGAAGAAACATTCCCACAAGGACAGGAAGATAAACCAAAAGCCATGATCTTCGCAGAAATTTTAGCTGCTGGATATACATTACAAGACGCTATCCTTGAAAAGGGCATTGAATTCGATACTAAATATGGTGTCAGCAATGTTCTTAAACAGTACTTGGCTCAAATTCAAGCCAATCGTACGTTTGATTTTGGTACTATTTGGCTGTTTTTCTACCGATGTTATAAATTTTTTTATTTTGGCTTCTAATCTTTTTTTTTTTCTTCTTTTTTTTCACCCTTCTCATTCATAGTTAAAAATTTAGATCAAAAATTTTCAGTTTCAGAGACCGTGTCAACCCGCGCAACTAACATTAACAATAAATATTCGGTTTTAGATGGTGCTAAATATGTAATTAACCAAGCCCAAGACAAAGCACACCACTTTCTTGATACACCCACCGGAAAATTGATTGTCGATTATCTTTGCCTTTCACAACAAAAGGTTGCCGACGTTCAAACTTTGGCGAGAAGAATCGCCGATGAGAAGAAGAACGATCGAAACTTCAACCCTGTCCCTTCTCATTCACATCCAGATGTTCAAGCTTCTAATCCACCAATCTCTGCTCAATAAATTACAATGAAGAAGGAAAATTTTTAATTCAAGCAACAAAAATAATAATAAAAAAATATATATAAATATATATATATTCATTTCCACTTTTTGCATTTTTAACAACATTCATTTCTAATTAGTATCAACAAATAAATAACGTTTTCTATATTATGTTGCTTATAGGCAAACATATTTTATCTTTTTATTATTTAGTTTTTATTTTATTTTATTTTTTTTATTATCACCTTTTGTCAAAATAATAATTAGTTTTTTTCCTTTTTATTAAGAAAGCGTGTTTATTTTTTTAAATATAAAAATATTTTTTTTTTATTACCATACGCTGGCCAGTATATTAGATATGTAGTTGGCTACCTTTTAAATACCAATTTTGCATATTAAGATTTCTTTCAAAAAATAAATTTTAGGTATTAAAAAATAGAAAAAAAATTTGTTAATTTTTGGTTGAAAAATTTACATGACATGCAATTAGCATTTCAATTTTCTAAAGATTTTAAGGAATGTTTAAATTTGTTCAAGTCAAAGGAATTCAAGGAAATAATGGACCTCAGTATGTTAGATTTACAAAAACATGCCGTTTTGGAACTCCGAAACTCGAAAGAAACCTGATTTGGGCGTAGCCTTGCGTCTCCGAAATGTATTTACTATATATCAAAAGTATTTAGCCACAATTCTCCGAAAATTATCGGTGATGAAAATCTGCTTTACGCGATTTTCACATGATTTTGATCTGTGCATTGCATAACCAAATTTCTCTGAAAAAAAATTCGGAAAAACTCTTTTTATGTTGATAGCTCCGTCATTTCCGATCTGATATTCTTTTCATCTGAGCTAATCGATATAAAATTACCTACTGTATAGATGTACCATCAAACATTTTCGAACATTTATGGTTCAGGGATGGCACGAAGAAGGAATTGTATTGAGAGATCAAACACTTATAGCATAGAATTTAACAAGACGGCCTTGGATTATGACTAAAGATCTAGATCGGTTATTTAAATCACCTTACGGATCATATGAGTTCCATAAGGTGATTTTAATAGCCGATCACCCATATTATTGATCTTCAGATCATTCTTGCATAGCATGACTTTTGATGATGTTATTCTTACTAATGTAATAAGTTTCTGGACGACAAATACTTATTCAATTAATTGATCAAATTGGGTTGCTTTTGACAGAAAATAAAATACCATTTTATCCATTAAGTCTTTTATTATCTTTATCATTGAAATTTAAATTTGCTTTACATTAAATAATATCATCTGAAATTTTAATGAAACTTTGGTCATCATAAATTCTATTATTAAAATTTGGTATTTACAATACAATCATCTTTTAATATTCATTATTCCTTTATCAATTCAAACTTCATAAAATAAACAAAATCTCTTATAATGAGTTTATAATAAAGTTAAATACAAGTTATTAAAGAATATAAATACAAATGAATGAATATATAAAATAATTCAGATAATTATATAAATCTTGAATTAGTAATTTATTTTTAATAAATATGCTAAAATAATAAATCTTTGAAATCAATTCTTTTAAAATATTATATTATAGTATAATATATTTAATAGATTAATTAAATCTTTTAAAATATAATACTTATATCTATTATATATTTATTTTTTAGAAATTTTGTGATCTTAAAGTTCTTAAAATTATTATGAATAAACTTCACCAATATATGAATATAAATATTTAAAATATTAAAGAGCTAAAAATACTTCTTGTATTATAAATTTATTAGATATCAAATGAGTTATAATTCTAATAAAATTATGCTATCCTTTAAAAATTCAAAAATTATAAGCTAAACTAATTTTATCTATTTTTTTTAAAAATCTTTTTCTAAAAATTCTTTAGTTAAAATCTTAAAAAAATTCTTTAAAGCTTTCATTTTCTAAAATATAAATGGTTAATAATATTTTTTTTTTTAAAAAAAGTTTTTGATTATTATTTATTAGATAAGATTAAATAATATAATCTCTCATATCTTTTGTTTTTGAATTTTAAGCTTATTTAAAATAAAAATAAAACTATAAATTAATTAAATAAAATTATATTTAATATAATTTAATTTTTAATAAATATATATTTATTTATATTTTCTTTTTTTGTAGAATTATAAATTTTATATAATTTAGATAATATCATATTTGTAATTGATAATTTATTGTTTACTTTATGCTTTATGATTATATTTATCCTTCAAATTTTTAACTAAAATTAGTATATAATTACTTAATATTAATTAAAGTTATCATAGTATTAAGTGAATCTAAATAAAACTTTGTTTAAATCTTTTCTATATTAAATTTAGAATTTTTTTTATAAATCTATTAATAGTTTTTTAGAAAAATTACCTATAATCTTAATGTTTTCAATTCATTATTAATTTTTTCATAAAAAATAAAAATTATAATAATAAAAATATTTAAATATTTGAAAATTATCAATTTACTTTACTATGTGAATTTTTTATAAAATATATAATTAAGATTGCTTGTCTAAATTTATTTTTAGATTTGGTTAAATGTTTAAACTTTTAGCTTTATTAAATTTTACTAAAAATTTAGTTTAGTTTTACCATTTTCATAAGCTTTGATATGGTTTTACCTTTTTATAAATTTTACAATTTTTTAATAAGGTTTTAATATAATTTAACCAAGTTTTATTTTTATTATTTAGACATCTAACTAATTCTTAGATTTTATTCAAAACTTTATATATGATAATATAATGGTAAAAAATTTTTCATAATAATTTTATAATTTATTTTACTAGTAACAAAAAAAAATTTTTTTAAAAACTTTTTGTAAAACTTAATTTATTTGAAAAGAAAAAATATATATATTTCTAAAAAAAAAGACTTATTCTTATTTAAAGAATTGCTTTAAAAAACATTTTATTAAAAAGACTATACTTTTTTATATATCAAAAATATCTAACCATTTTTGTTTTTAAAAAAAAAAATAATCAACTTTTGAATCAACTTTTAAAGAATCAAAAACTTACCTAATCTAAGCATAGTAGACTTTCTATTTTATCACACGAATTTTGCTGATCATTTTTGATTTTATCACATGAAATAAATACCGATCCGATATAAGACATTATCTTGATTTTTTTAAATAATTATACATATTAATACATCCTCAAATTTTGCCAATAAATGTATTATACTCTAATTTTAAAAATATTTATTTTATTTAAATCAAATTATTATTGACCACTTTTAATATGTAATAATATTTTAATTTAATGTAATTTTTATGCATTTTTTTAATATAAACTGTGAACAAATTTAAAAAGTTACATAATAATCATACTTATAAACTTTACAAATTAATAAAAATTAATTCTGTATATTTGCATTTATATTTTCAATAAAATCAGAAATATATTGAAGAACTTTAATATGTACCTTCTATATAAAATTAAAATCAAATATAATTCCTGTAGTAAAATTGTAAATAACCCAATATATATATAAGCTAGATGAGTGATCATATGGGGTCTTTGCAATAGAAAGGAGGGAAACTACCAGAAAAAATAAAAAATGAGTTAATGCTAAATTTGAACATATTTCAGCCTAAAAATCATATTTGGCATATAAAAGTAAAATTGATTTTTCCCAGCAGTTTCCCCCCTTTCTATTGCAAAAGCCCTATATATTCATATAAAAGAAGGAAATGATTTCTATCCAAATATTAAATATTGTATGAATTTAATCACTGGTTGCTAAATAAATGTGGTTAACAATATTATTTGTAATTCAAACTAAATTTTGAATTTGATCACTAATATTTCTACATCTGGTGAATGATTTTAATTCTAAAATTAAGGTATATTATTATCTTTTAAAAGAATATAAGAATATTTGTTTAGCATGCATGCATGTTGAGAAATTAATAATTATATTACTGATATCAAAATTCATCACAAAAATTTAAATTATATTTCTTACTAACAAGTGCTTTTACAAGAAATCTTATAGTCTTTTACTTCATATTGTAAAATTCTTTTAAAGACATAAAATTAATTAAACAATTCCTAAAAAGAGAATAAATAAATATATAATTAATTTATTAAAAAAAAAAACTCCAAAATTCTATACTAAGAAACTTAATTTTCTATCCTGTAAAAATATTGATTAACATATTTGTCTTATTGCATATTTTTTTTAATGAACTGTTACTAAAGAAGACTTTTAAAAATAAATTAAATCAGTTGTATTGAGTAAGAATAAATACTAGCAAATAAAAATAACCATAAGGTATAATAATATTATTTTATGCAAAATTTTGACATACTTGTAACTTCTAAATTACCTCTTTAACATTCAAATTATTTTACAAGGTATTTAAAAAAGACCTAAAATATTGAAATATGCATTTAGTTTTTATCAATAAACTTATTTTTAACGCTATTAAATTTAAATAGTAATGATATTACACATTTAAGTTTTATGTAATATTTTGAAAATAAGCTAGTAAAATGTGTACTACTGTTAAATAATTACGTTACATTATGTAATTTAAAATTATATAAAATCATGACACCTAAATTTTCGGTTTTTCTATTGTTAAGCTTAATCTGTACATCATTAAATTAACAATTTATATTTGCTAATAGTAAGTTTAATTATATCTAAACTATGAAAGAAATATACACAAGTTTAATTAATTGAAGAATCATATCATCTTTATTGATATTTATAATTAGTTAATTCTTAGTTTATTAATAATTTTCTATCTCAAGTTATTCTTTAACTCAAGAATAAATACATATTATTTATATAAAATAAACTATAGTAATATAATATGTCTGATAAAATAAATATAATAAATATAATAAATAATATATACAGTAATTAATAAATATAACAAATATGACAAATCTGACAAATATGATAAATATGATAAATATAGTAGATCAGTCAAATATGACCAATTTGTCATATTTGTTAACTAAGTCAAATAATAATTTGTAGATCAATTTTAATGATCTTTTAATAATATTGATTTTGCAATTAATACCATTTGATTTTAATTACTAACGTCACATTATTTTTAAAAATAAAAAAAAATACAAGTGATCACCATAATAATCGATATAGTGATAAGATAAAAAGTTCGCTATGCTTCTAATCTACTAAAAAAAGTGAAATTCATTTTATAAAAAAAGAAAAAGAAAATTAGTAAAGAAAAAAATCAATTCACTAAAGAAATTTTAAATAATTCTAAAAATTAAAAACTGTTTTCTAAAAAAAAGAAAAACAAAGTTTTATTACATAAAGAAACTTAAACAAATTGAAAAATCTATTGAAAAAAAAACCTATCTATATTCAAATAAATAAAGAAATTAGCTTTTTAAAAAAAAAAAAAAAAGTTAATAAAGAAAATAAAGTTATTTTTTTAAAAATTCCTAAAAAACTTATTTAAAAGAAAAATCTATTTAAATCTAAAAGAACAAAGGTTTAGTTCTTAAAAAAAAATAAAAAAAAAATAAATTCATCTTTGAAGAAATTCTAAAAGAAGATTTAATAATCTGAAAAATATGAAAGAACTGCTTTTAAAAAAAGAAGGTATTTAATATTATAAGAAGAAATCCATTTTAAAAGAGTTTTAAAAGAAGCTTATCTTATATGAAAAGAATGATTCTATGATTAAATAATAAAATAATTAAAAAAAAACTTTAAAAAATTAAAAATTAATTAAATAAATATAATTGTTAATTTATTTATAGATTTTTATAAATATTGTTTTTAAATGAAAACAGATTATATATAAATTAAAAAACAAATAAATTAAAATTAAAATGATCAAATCAAATTAAAAATATCTTCTTACACTATTTTTAGAAAATTTGAGTTTCGAGATATTTGAGATTAAACTATTTGTTTATAATTAATATCTTTATTTAAACTTCTAATAGGTTTTTCTAAATTCAATTAAATTTAATCAAGTTTTAGTTTTAAAAAAAAGTTATTTTAAAGGTTTCAAAAAAGTTTTTAAATTTTAAAATAATATGTTAAAATAGGTTTAAATAGCATTATTAGAATATATCATAATTGATAATTAGTATTTAAATTTAATAACAATAATTTGAATATTTATTTCAAATAAAAATTAGAACAATATATTTTTATTCTATATTTATTTTATTATTTTATCAAAACTTTATTTTATTATTTCTTTAAAATAATATTTATTATTTTATCAAAGTAATATTATTCTTTTAGAATAATCTTTTTTATTTATTTTTATTTAAAATAATTCTTTTATTATTCCTTTAAAATAATAATTTATTGTTCTATTGTAATAATTTTTTATTATTTTTTTAAAATAATATTTTACTTTATCTTTAAATCAAATTTAAATTGATTAAAAGTATATAAATTAATGATACCAGAATAGATTCAATAGTATAATAGGAAGAATTATTAGTAATTATGAGGTTATTAGGTATAATGTCTGATCTCATATTCAAATATCTTTGAGTAGCTTGATCTGATACAATTTTAATGTTTCTCTTGAGTAAATAAAGTTTTTTAGAATTAACTAATGTAAAAAAATTAGTTTGAATAAGTTAAGAAAGATATATGTCAATTAAGTTATCACAATTTAAATTTTGAGTAGTAATAAAAAGTCATATTGTATTTTATTATGAAAAGTACATCCAGTGCAGAATACTAAGATATTCTTTTTTTTTGATGATGATCTAGAATCTGAAGTAAAGTTGATTAGAACAAAGTGTTGGAATAAAATCTTATCAGGAAAAAGTAGAGATTTAAATGATTTTTCAAAAATTATCTGTTTAGGATAAGATAAGTTATAAAAATTTAATTTAAGAGCAACTCAATCTGAAACTTAATCAAATCTAAAGAAAAAAAGGTTTTAAACCAGAAGAAGTAAATAGAGTAATAGTGTATTAATCCTTAATTCTGTTCAAGTATACTGAGTTAATTAAGACAGTCTTTTTCATTATTCTGAATAACTTTTTTTAACTGTGTTATGATCATTATTAATTTGAATACCTAGGTCTCTAAATTTGATAGTAAATTACCATCACAAATTAATTGGGCAAAATATAATAAAGATTTATGTTATAGGAGTTAATTCACTTTTTCTAAAAGATGATATTTTGTAAAGGAATTTTACCACCTTTGATTAAAAATTTGGAATTAATATCATTCGTTTTTGTAAAGAAAATATTTGATTGTAAGTAAAAAAATATTATGTTGCTAAAAAATTGTCATGATAAATATTGTTTAATTAAGAAGGCTAATAAGTTAAGAGGTTATCATAGAGCCAATAGAATACTTGAAGTTATTTGAGTCTAATTTCTGTGATTTTTGTAAAAAATGACAAAAGTAGGCATTTATCATTATAGCAAAATGTTATAATTTTGAGTGTATCATGTTTGCAATAAAATTATTAAAACTATTTGTAAGTTTGCTAATTAATATATTATTAGGAGTTGGTTTGTGAAATTTTAATTTATAATTAAGAAATATTTTGACTTTGGTGAATAAAGCGTTACATTCTTTAAGTATAAAAATTACTAATTAAGATCTGTATTCAATACAGGGATTAGATTATGTTGAATATATGTTTTAACTGTTTGTCAGTTAAGGGTTTATATTTCAGCTTTAAATAAAATTTGCAATTTCATCTTGAATTTGTTATTGATTTTATTGATATAGGTTTTGTTATATTTTGCAGATATTCACATATCCAAATATTGATTTTGAGAGTTTTTTTGTTAAAAAAGTTATAGGACTGTTTAAAAAATTCACTATATATTAAAATATCTACATCAATTGCTTCAGAAGTTAGAATAAAGGATTATTGTGATTGACTTTCATCAAGTTGAAGTCAAAAAATGATTGAGTAATGTCAAAAATGACAATAAGATTAATTAAATTATCTGTAATTCAAATTGTATTATACATATATACTGATTTAAGAATATGAGCTGAAATATCAGATGCTTCAATTTTTGTTATATCTGGTTGCCATAAAACAAATATTTATATCTATAGTTAGAATTTTAGATACGTGATAAAAGAGAATCATAATAAATAATCCAGAATAAAGGAAAGATTACTTCTTCTTAGTCAATTCCAATTATAACATTATAAGAATCAGTGTTACCATTTAAATACTATGTTCTTTTGGTTTAAAAAGATTAGTAATGACATCTATGAATACTAGAGGAATTTTTAATTTTTCTATTACTTTACGAAGCATAAAAATATTAATTCTATCATATGCTTTAACATATCTTAGAAAAGAATATATAAGTTAGATCAATTGGATTTGTCAAATTTATTATTAAGGTGATGAAATTCAAGAATATTATTAACAATATATAAGGGTTCTATTGTCAATTGATGTAGTAAATCAGCAAAATTTAGGCTTTTAAGTATGTTGTATTTTATAAATACATTCTGCAATCTCTAATTTAAAATCTTAACAAAGGCTTTTCAAACAGTATTAAAAAGAGTAATAAGATGAGTATTATTTAGCTTATAATTCTAAAATTTTAGTTTTGAGATTAAATACATATACAGTGAGACCTCTCTAAATGCATCCTTCCTAAATGCACGCATATATATTTTGTCTATAAATGCACATTTTACATAGCCACAAGTATATAAAGATCATACAAAAGTTCTCTCTTTGAATGCACACACTCCTTAAATGCATATTTTTCAAATTTTTACTATGATCCTAAGGGGGGTGCATTTAGAGAGGTCTCACTGTATGTTAAATTCCATTATACAAGTATGTGCAAACCTCACCAGCATAATAAAAGTTTTTTATTGCAAACTTCAAATTAGTTACTTGGCCTTGAGAGTTAAAATGAGAACCATATTTGTCAATTGGCAATATTATGTTAGCTATTTTTGAGAAAATATTGTTTAACAAAGTTATATGTTGATTGATAGGATACGTGTATTCAAATATAAAGATAATCAAAATCAAAGACACAAAACATTTTATAATATTGAAGAATGTTTTTATGTGGCAGGGATTTTCATCTAGACCTCCATCAACTAAAAGAATCCAAATAAGTTTGATCCAGCTATCAACTTTTAATATCCTATCAAAATGATTATCTTGAGTTAGTGAGTTCAGATTACTCATTTGAGTGGTTGAGCTTGTACCAACTTGGTATTATGAATGCATAAAAATTGAAAGTTGGTCATTACGAGAAGTATCATTCATGTTGTTCAAGTTGATAAATAAGTAAACTGACAGAATAAGCTTTTAATACATATCGACTAAAAATCATGACCAGGTAGTGTAACTGGCTTTTGAAAACTTTATATAGTTTAAAAAGTTCTTCCAATTGCAGGAATACTAAGAAGAATCTTAGTTTTATCATCCTAAAAAATGATAATAGAATGAGTTAAAAATAAGGCTATGAATTATTTTGCTCCTTTTACAGATGTAAGACAATAATGATCATTAACATATTCCTTTCTTTCATTTTATAAAACAGAGGTATTTGCAACAATAGCAGGATGGTGATAAGTTTTAGCTACTATAGTATTCGATCTGAATGATAGCAAGTAATTATTAAAGGTAGTATGAGAAAGATACTCATTATATTTAAATTTAAAGCTTCTTGAAGATAATGAATGGTTCTAATTTTAATAATTTCTTTTCTCTTTTCTTTATCTGCAACTCCAAACTCAATACTTTTATATATATGCTCATGTAAATCAGAATATTGAATTAGAAGAGGTGGATGACCAGGTGAGTTATATTGTATTACTTCTTGATGTACTTGTAAAAGTTTTGCTTTTTTTGCCCTACTTTTTTATTGATATTCTGCTTGACACTTCAATTTTCTAACCTTATTATTCTCATCACACAAAATTTTCCTGTGAGTTGTAATATGTATTATTATATTAACCCAATCTCCAAGTTAATAGTAGAATTATAAATTTGTTGAAATTTAGCAAGCTTCACATTGGTTGCATTAATTGTTTCTTTATATAGCAGCATTAGGGGCAAAGTAACTTCAGATACAATAATCACTTCAATTGGTTTTTGAAAAGGTTGGTTTGCTTGAATAGACTTTAAGCTTCTGGAATGCCCAAAACTGAACACCAAAAGATCCTTCTCATCTATCAAGAAAAAGTACTTTGATATGAATAAAATAATAAAAACAAATAGATTAAATTTGTCTCCTGTACAGATGAGTTATTAGTCAATAGTCCCATTAAAAATATCAATTCTAACTACCTTTTATGTGGAAGTAGTATCAATTTCTATTGGAATATCCTTCAGAATATTATTATTACAGCAGCTAATAATATGATACCTTGCAAATAATTGAGCACTTATTGTAAAAATATTCACCTTAAACTCCTAAAGAAGTCCTATAGTACCTTGAAATGTATTCAAAAATAGTCAAAGATAACTTCTGATATTCTTAAAACACAAATTTTTAAAGAAGAATGGAAACTTTTTTTTACTAAAATGGTCCTAATTACCTAAAAACTACATACTATTTTCTTAGATCATATAGATCTTATAACTAAGGTTCTCATCAAATATGCCTCTCATTAAACAAATTTACTATGCATATATTACAAAAATAAAGTTTATAGAACAAGAACACAAATTAGCTTCCATTAAAAATGCGTTAGAAAAATGATATCAAGATTACAAAGATAACCAATCTATTATGATTGACTCTATTATTAATAGACATAGGCATACAATCTACTTAGACTGATGTATAGACGGTTTAGGCAATAGTAAAGGATTACTCACTGATCCAACAGATGTAATCAATGAAATGAATAAACATTTTCAAAAAGTAATAGCCCTATAAGAAATCAAAATAAAGAAATAATACGTTTTTTATAAGGTTTGTATACATAATTGATGATTCTGTATCATAATTCTGTATGTTTTATAATGATTTATTTTTTTATAATTTTTTAGAAAATTGATGTATACAGAATTATTA
>CAMKVN010001992.1:0-15460 GCA_946474995.1 Funneliformis geosporum
GGGCATAAGCCGCGTAAGGTCGCTTCGTATCAATGTCAAACCAAATAATTGGATCTTGATAATAGTTCACCCAGATCGTTGGTAAAGTAGTGATGACGTTCATTATGGCTGCAATGTACCCTCTATCCAGATTTAATAGTACCAGGGTTGCTGAGGTACCTTACACTGCATATGGGGATGTTGGGGTTTAGGATGTCATACCTCAATGTCACAACCTAGGGGATGTGTTTCGGTAGCAGGGGCCTCTGAAATATGAGGTCAACGCTTAAGGGTGTATTCGACACTATGACCCTTCAGAGATACCTTATAAATCGTTAAAACGAGGTGTTTGGAGCACAATCGACCACTTAATCTGAAATCATCTTAAAAAAAAAAAAAAAAAAAAACTGATCATATTTATGCGAATTTAGGCTTATTGGAAAGATCAGAACCTCCTGAATTCAGACGTTCAATACTCATTAAAATTGGACTGGTAGATGTTGTGATATTTGCATTTCAAGATCGTTACGGTAAATCGGACTTTTATGGCTAATTATCAATATAAGAAAAAATATACTGCGCCAGTCACGTGACATTGTGAACTCAGTTCACATTCTATGATCAGATGAATTTCGCATAATTCTAGCCGGTATTATAGAATAATTTTGGCCTAATATTTGAGATATAATAACTTCACATCCAATGATTGGATTTATACGATCTTAGCCTTGATTGAAAGCCCTTACTTTGCTCTATATACATAAAAATTTTCAAATAAATTAGATATTTGCCTGTAAAAATATTCCGTCTCAAAGTCTGGCATAATATTCTAGAAATTTCTTGATATTTTATTTCCTAGGAAAATAGTAGTCTCTATTTTTTTAGTAATTTCTTAGCAATTTCTAGGCGAAAAGTTTTGCTGGAAAGTTATGGAATATCCAATCTTGCTGGAAATTTTAGACTTCCTGAATTATTTTTTTTTTCCCAGGGATTTCTCCAGTTACTAATACCTGTAAAGCAGATGTTTGATCAACCTGATTTCAATAATCATTATGATGATTTGCTCAAGCATTTACCTCCATCTGTGAAAAAGAATGTATGGCTACGACTTACAACCTGCAAAAATAATCACCTATCTAAAGAACAGGTAAGAGGGATTCATCTAGACATTGAGGAATTGCTTATTAGGGAGGTTAATAGATATTTTAGAAAAAGAGATCGTCAGAAGATTAAGATCGAAGCAAATACTGCCTCAGATGGTTCTAATACCTTATTCTGATTAGATGGATTTGAGAAGCAGTTGGAAGAACGTGAAACTTTGCTAAAACAGAAGGAAATCAATATTAAGAAAACTATTGAGGTCCAGATTGCTGAGAAACACAAATGTCTAAAAGATGAATATAATACTTTTAAGTTTTGTCTAGAAAGTGAATATAATAATTGCATGGTAGATATGAAACAGAAAACTTATTTATTCAAACATCAGCTAGAAGAGTAACAGAAATCCAGCTCAGATAACTTGGAGAGGCAATACAAATTTCGTATCAATGCTTTGGATAAATCTAATGCTATGAAAAATAAGGAGATTGGCAAGTTATCTATTACTATTTCTCTACTTAAAAATGATAAGAATGCTCTGAAAAAAGACTTCGCTTTTGCTAAAAAAACTATTAAAGTATTGGATGGTATTATCTATAGTAAGGATCGAACTATTATTGCTTATAATGAAGGATTACAGAAAATTAATCCTGGCTATATAGATAATACTATAGAACCAACTAGCTTTTATGAAAAAGATGCTTGAAATTTGTGAATAGATAGCGTGATGATGCTAAAGATGATCCTGATATCTGAAAAAAATATACATTCTGCTCATATGTTCATAGTTCATTCATTCCAGTTTGATCTTAGACTCTACATTGATTCAATTATAACTCAATATAGATACTACATTGTCTAAACTATGACTCAACATAGACTCTTCGTTGACTCGACTATAATCCAATGTAGAATTAGTAGACTTACTATTAATCCAACATTTAGTTTTTTGATAGCGTAAAAATAAATAGGGATATGTGAACTCCTTTTCACAGTATTGACATGTTCAATCAGCTAGTTTTTTTTATTTCTATAGGACTGTTCTCTTTAGGATCTTCTTTTTTCACAGTAAAGATATTACGATGAGATTTGTGAACTGATAGGGAAATAGTAATAGTCTTTTCATTACATGTAGCCTTAAATTCTCCTTTTATTAAAGGCTCTTATCCAGCTTGATATTGCCATTGAGTGCTGAGAATTACTAAAGATTTAGCATTTCCATTCTGATCCTTTTCTGCAGGTATAACAGAAATATCATCCATAATATTAGCTGTATTATCTCCAAAACCAATTGTTTTAGAAACATCATCCATAGTGCCAATGGATATAGATTGACTTGCAACTCCATTAAGCTTATGAATTTTTTTCCTATTAATTTTAATATCTAAAAGCTCTTCAACAAGTTCAGCAATATTATCCGAAAATATGAAAGAATCAGAGCCTGTATCAATCATTGCACAAGATATTATTAAACCTCCTATTTTGCAATAAATAGTCGCAACATCATCAGCATCTTTTATTTGTAAAAAATTTATCTCTAAGGGCTTAGGCCAATATATTTGATTATTTTTTTTTTAGCTAAATGACGTTGTGTATATACCTTAATAGCATAGTTTAGAGTATTAGCGATAAGTTTTATTAATTAAATCTAATCATATTTTTAAAATTAAAATATTATTGAATTATATTAAAGCAGAAATATACAATAATGATTTTTTAGTTCTGTATAAACTAATATATTTTTTATATTTATTATCTTTTTTACTTCTGTGATAAAAATATTAACCTTTTCTTACAAGTTAGAAATTTTTAAGATAATTATATAACCTTTTTTTATAAATTCAAACTTATTAACAAAAAATTAATCTGTCATATGAATTGAAAGATCAATTATTTTAGATATATAATATCTTAATATTACTCTTTTAATTATATTAAACTTTTCTTAATTTTTATAGATTTAGCAAATTACAAAATATTTTTATTAAAAATTTCATCACCATTTTTAACTTGCAATTTTAATAGATTGTTAAAATGAGAAAGAGTATTTGAATATTGATTTATTTTAATTTATGTAGTTAATTTCTAGTTTTTAAATTTAAAATTTATTATTTATATTGTTCAAGTGTTTATATAATCATATAAATTGTAATTCACTAAGATTTATAAGCTATCATAAAGATTCAAAAAGGTTTATAGTTACTACTAAGATTTATGAAGACATATTATTATTACTAAGACTTACAAAGATATATAACGATAATATCACTAAGACTTATAAAGATATATAATATCACTAAGACTTATGAAGATACATAATATTACTAAGACTTACAAAGATATAAAAGTAAGAAAAGAGTTTATTGATAATAATATGATAAAGAAGTAATAAAAAAATAAAAAAAAGAGAAAAAGACAATTATCATAAAAAAAAGAGCATACAAATACTTAAGAATTATTAATTATATATAGTCTGTCAAATTTTACCTTTTTAAGTTCTAAACTACTGTATTTATATTTTTTGAAATATATATAATAACAAATTAATCATATTAAATAAATAAATTATGTTTAATAAATTAAACATGTTAATTATATCTGTTAACTATATTAACTATATTACAAATTTAACAATATTAAAGATACATGTAGATTGATTTGTAAGCCAGTTAGTAGATCAATTCTGCAGATTAAACTTGTAAATCAATTTGTAGATTACTTTAAAGATTTGTTTATAATATGTTGCCTATTTATTTCTTTGTTGTTACTAGTATAAAACTATTTAATAAAGGAATTACTTCTTCATTATCAATTAATATTGAAAATTTATTCTCATTATTTTTGATAAAAAAAGTATAGATATAATAGTAGACTTATATGAACCATACTATTTAAAAAAACATTATCTGAATGTGTTTTTGTTAAATAAAAAATTAGAAAAACTTTCAACTGAATTATATATTTTTAGATAAAATACTTACATGTTTTATTCATAGAATTATTATTATTATAATTTATTTATTAAGTAGAACAAGAAGAGACATTATGTTCAGAAAAATAATAATTATCAATATTTTTTTTGCTATTTGGTTTCTTTATACTTATTCTTGAGTATTAAGATAAAATAAGTAGTTCACAACTTCTAGTTACAAAAAATATAAGTATATATAGTAACATTCAAAAGATTTGTATTATTGAGATAAAAAATTAAAATTGTTAATATCATATAGGAGCTGATCTATTAAAAATGGGTTACAGGAATTTTTTACAAAAAATGAGATTTTTGATTCATATTATAGTATATTATATGAACTTTATTTGGTTAAATTTTTAGAAGCTATTAGCTTATTAATAAAACAAGTAATTTGGCCGGCAAAAATGCCTAAATTTCTGTGTAATATCAATCAAATATCTAAAATTAGATTTTATAGAAATGATCAATGTAAATTTTAGCAATAATCGACAAATAATCGACATATATAAAAATGCTTTGGAGTATGGTTTTAATAGCAAAAATCTCAAAATCTCTCATGTTACGAAATTACATAACAATACTTCGAAGTATAATTTAATAGCAAAATTTTAGATATTTGATAGTTACATTATTTTTAAAATAATTTAATATTTATAAAAATAATTATAATAAATGTTATATAATGATAAACTGGTCCAGATATTACCTATTCCATGGAATTAAGCCCTTACAGAGGATTTGACATCCCCTCCGATTACCACCTATCTAGAAACTACATACTACTATAGGATTGAGGGATCTATTACATCATATACCTTGCTAGGGTATACTCTTACCTGACTAATGCCGCAGAGTTCATAGGATTATTACCACAAGATTTGCCCAAATAGTGAACTAGCAGGGTGATGATCTGGCCATATCGACAAACATCTTAGGAATCGAACCTAACCTCAAATCCAATTATATGCTCAATTAGATAATACTGCGATATGCAATGCAGTTTATTATTACCGTTGATCTAATTTACTAATTTCTGATCAATCACTTCCTTAATTGATATACAATTTTATGATCATATACAGAAATAAGGGCACTGCTATGTAAAATGTAAGACTGTATCCATTATAGACCAATCAGTAAAGATTAAATTTCTGTCAATCTCAGGCTTTATTTGCATCTACTTGTTCTTATGCCGTGCAGTATTTAGGCATGATCAATGTTGATCAATGGATAGATCAACATGAATGTAACGCATATTAGTATATACGCCATCTTGTTCAGTTACAAAGAAATTCCTTGTAGAAAATAATATAGTTTTATGTATCGCATAATACCTGAACTATAACCTATCGCTGTGTAATAAAACTTTAGCTTAATAGGGACTAGCAGTTTAACCACTTAGCAAGGATTGCTAATCATTTATTGCCTTATCAATTTTTTTTATTACAGTTCGGGTGATGGTATGTGATGTTATAAATAGAATCTTATGAAACTATATATCGGCCACATTTCCTAGGACTCTGCTAACTCATATGTCCATTAGCAATCTTCACCGATAGACTGTTCTAGATATTGCTTTATCAGCGGAATTAACCCTTACAGAGAATTTGACACCCCCTCCAGTTACCACCTATCCGGGAAATACATACCACTATAGGACTGAGAGATCTATTACACCATATACCTTGCTAGGATATGATTTTACCTAACTTATGTTGCAGGGTTCATGGGATTATTACCACAATATTTGCCCAAATGGTAAACTAGCAGGGTGATGATCTGGTCATATCGACAAACATCTTAGGAATCAAACCTAATCTAAAACCCAATAATATGCTCGATTAGACAATGCTGTGGCGTGCAATGCAGTTTATTATCACCGTTGATCTAATCTACTAATTTCTGGTTAATCACTTCCTTTATTTATATACAATCTATAATCATATACAGAAATAAGGGTCTCTACTAAATGAAACGTAAGACTGTATCCATTAGACCAATCAGTGAAGGCCAAGTTTCTGTCAATCCCAGGCTTCATTTGCATTTACTTGTTCTTACGTCGTGCAGTATTTAGGCATAATCAATGTTGATCGATAGATCGATCAATTAGAATTTATCGCATATTAGTATATACGCCCACTTGTTCAGTTACAAAGAAATTCCTTATGGAAAATTATACAATTTTATATATCATTATTGCCTTATCAATTTTTTTTTTTATTACAGTTCTGGTAATTGGTATGTGACGTTATGACTAGAATCTTATGAAACTATATGTCGGCTACACTCTTAGATCTCTGCCAGCTCATATGTTCATTTGCAACCCACACTGGTAAACTGGCCCAGATATTGCCTTATTGGCAGAATTGAGCCCTTACAGAAGATTTAATACCTCCTACGGTTACCACCTATCAAGGAATTACATACCACTATATGACTGAGGGATCCATTACACTATATATCTTGCTAGGGTATACTCTTATTCAACTAATGCCATAAGGTTCATGGGATTATTAACACAAGATTTACCTAAATGGTGAACTAGCAGGATGATGATCAGGCCTAATCAACAAATATCTTAGAAATTGAACCTAACCTCATACCCAATAATATGCTCGATTAGATGATACTGCAGCGTGCAATGCAGTTTATTATTACCGTTGATCTAATCTACTAATTTCTGGTAAATCATTTCCTTAATTTATATATAATCTTATGATCATATATGGAAATAAGGACCCCTGCCGGGTAAGACGTAGGACTGTGTCCATTATAGACTAATCAGTGACAACTAAGTTTCTATTGATCCCTGGCTTTATTTGCATCTACTTGTTCTTACGCCATGCAGTATTTAGGCATGATCAATGTTGATCAACAGATCGATCAACCAGAATCTAACACATATTAGTATATACACCCACTTGTTCAGTTACAAAGAAATTCCTTATGGAAAATCATATAGTTTTATGTATTGCACGATACCTGAACCATGGCCTATCGCTGTGTAATGAAACTTTAGCTTATAGGGGTTTGCGGCTTATACCACTGAGCAAGAAATGCTAATCCTTTTATTGCCTTATCAATTTTTTTTTTTTAGTTGCGGTAGTTTCGCAAAATCTTTATTGATAATATAAAATATAAAAAATTACATAAAACAGAAGTTACGAAAATCTCTATCTAAAATAATCATGAAACTATTTTAAATCAAAACTGACCCTGCACTTTTCCAGAATCAAATATAAAATAAATTTCTATATTATCACCTTCCAGTAAACTGACCAGAGAAAGAAAAGGGCTTAGTCTCTACTGCACCAAAAATTTGACCAGTGTGATCCTAAGCGGAACATCTTAGAAATTAAGTCAGTGGAAGAAAAGTTAGCTGAGATGAGTGAAACTGGTAGCCAGACGCCTTTGTATGAGCATGTTTAAGCACATCTGTTAAATCATGTGATTTTTCAAATATTTTAAAAGTAGAGCATTTATCCATCCAAATGGATTGTGTATGAGTAAAGATAAAATGCATAAAGTTCGAGATTGCCGCCAAAGTGGAATCTTTTGAATTTAGATGTGAATATACAAGGTTATACAAATCGGAAGGAATAATTTCTTTGATCAAGTCCACGAAAGTGAATGATGTAGCTGACGATAAAGACCAAATATCTAAAATGCCATAGTATCAAGTTAAAGAGCATTGAGTAAGTGAAGTTTCGCCTTATTAATGAGTTGAAATATCTCTGATTCTCAGGAAAGACAAGTCCAAAAGTGGTTGAAATCTTCGTGTTATAAGTTGCAACAGAAACAGAGCCAAGAATTATTATAAAGTGAAGGGTGTCGTTTATTAAGAACCATTATTGTAGGGAGCATTTCAAGAACACGTTGAAGTTTTTTCATTTTAATCGAAGACATCTCAAATGTAGTAGATGAAGATGCAGTATTATCTGAAATATAAAATGTTGTTGTAATCCAATTAACGTTTAGGTTGATATATTTGTGATTGAGATCAAGATTCAAAAAAGAAACAAGGTGTTTAGAATGAGTAATGTCTTTGATAAGTGGTCTTATAGGAGTCGCAATAGCATATTGTTGAAGATAAAAATAAGGGTGAGATTTATCAGAAGATGTTAGGTGTAAAGCAGGAGAGTGAAGTGCATCTTTCGCCATTGCATCCACTTTTTCATTAGCATTCACACCAGAGTGAGCTTTAACTTTATGCATCAATATCTTTAATGAGAATGACTTGATGACTTTGAACAAACACCGCCAAATATGTAAGTTACTGATTTTAAGAAAAGGCCATTATGAAGGAGAGATAGCCAAAAGCAACTCATATTTTTTGAATTGTGAGATAACGGTAGCAGAGCCTGTAAAAATTTTTACATGACATTCATTGGGAGCGACTAGGATAGCTATAAGGATGGCTACCAGTTCTGCTAACGAAGAAGATGTAAAAGAAGATGTAAGCACTGTCGCAAAAGAAAGCAGAGGAGAAGTAGGTGCAGTTTGGATCCAAGCCAGTCCTATTCTCAGAGAAGGAGTACCTAAATTGACTAAAGACCTGTCAGTAAAAAATTCTAAATGATTTGCTAAAGAAAATTGATTGCGATGAGTTAATAACTGTGATGCTAAAGGATGAGGTATAAATGTTTCTAAAAGTGATGGGGATTGCGTGGTGTGAGTAAAACACTAACAATAGTAGGTTGAGGTCTATTAAAAATTACAAATTTAGAAAATGCGAGATCATTAAACAAAGCTAAAGACCAAGCATAATAGGGAACAGATTCTAACTTGTTTTGATAAAAGGGGATTTGGAAACACAAATCCGAAAGAACTGAAAAGAAACAAGATGTTTTTTTCTGTTGTTTGCTGAATCCTTTAGAGACGAACGCCAATGAGTCATAATGATGGCACTTAGAGCATTTGTTGAGAAGAGTTTTATGATTACGTCTAGCCATTGGTATAAAGTGCATCACGTGGACTTGGTCTGAGTCAACTTTCAAAAGTTGTCTTATAAATGGTTTGTTGTCACCCATGTGCCATCCCAGTACAAAGACATTTTTGTTTTTGTTTTTGACAGGTTGCGGAAAGTCATAATTCAATGATACAATATGTTGAAAATGAGCAACAGTATCACGAGAAGAGTTATCCTTAAGAAGCGCAGTTTGTAGAGTGTCATACCATTTAGGAGATTTTGGTGAATGTGGAATGTTGGATCTGATACAATAATCAAAAAATGTGAGCATCTGATTACCGTCAGCGTTCACTAACTGTTCCATGAACATTAATGAGTATCTTTTTAGATCGTTAGCTAAACTTCGATATTTAGGTAGAATAAATGATGATATCAGTGTATTACTACCAAGTATGAAATTAGGATGTATGTCTTCTGGATTAAAATTAAGAATTAATACCTTCCAGTCACAAAGTAAGCACGAGAGCCAGTCTTTAAACATAGAAGTAGCATCGTAAGACCAATCGATGAGGGGTTATTTACAAAGCCACTCCTTATGTTGCAATTGTTGAATCTGAATTTTGATTGTATCACCCATTAGGCCAGTGTCATTCATCATGTAGAGGAGAGCTTCGCTGTGTGCTGTCAATAAACGTTGATAGAGGTCTGTCAAATTATAAAATATATGTGAATAAAAAACCGAAGAAGGTATATCACGTGATAATTTAAGTTTTTTCTTCATAAATGCAAGGAAGAGTGAGGTAATTTGTTTGCATTGTTGTTTGGTAAAATAAGTCAATTAGGAACAATATTCAATTCGTGGGATAAGAACTGAATTGTAAATGTAAATTAATTGTTTATTTGTAATTCTTTTGGGATACATAATGGCTACTGCTGACTTGACCTCAGTCATAAAAGATTTGCTAATAAATGTTTTGTTCAGTCCTAGTGATATCCAAACTCTGAAATATCTAATGGACTCATTGGTGGGGAATGGGTGGATTGTAGTTGAGCCATTAATAGATGGCAGAGTGATAGGCTGACACAGACTATCTTTATTAGTTAAGAGTACCAATTTATCCCAATTAACTTTGATGAAGTTCAGCTCATAGAAACTATCGGCAATTTTCATTATATCTGTGAGATCCTCACGTGATTTTGCAATCCATAATGTGTCATCCATATAGGTAAGCGTTGAGATTTTGATTAAAGATGTTGATATATTACTAGTTGAGACATCTGGTTTCCACTGATGAATCATATTGTATCCCAAAGGAGAGTCGTGTATTCTATATAACAAAGGATCATAGTAGATGCATCATAGGAAAGGAGATATAATTTCACCTTGATCGATATCAGACACAACTCTGTATAGGTCAGTATTCCCAAAAAAAGTGAAAACCTGGTTGAAATAATTTCCAAACATTTTGAAGATGAATCTAATAAAGTTAAAAGGGATGCGAAGCCATTCAAGTGCTCTTACAAGCATGAACAAGTTTACTCAATTGTAAGCTTTGGACATATCCTGTGATAGTAACCAGAGATCTTTGTTGTTCGTAATAGCATCGAATTTAATGTTATCCACTATACGAAGTAGTTCAAAAGTTGATTTATAAGGAAGCCCAGTGAAGTTAAGCCCTTTAAGCACATTGTTTGAATGATAGTTGTTGACAGACGCTGATTGAGTAACTTAATAAGCGCTTTTCGAGGGCATTCTAAAAGTGTGATAGGTCTGGTGTTATTGAGGTCATACTCCCATGGTTTCAGTTTTGGTATTTGGTAAACAAATGCCATATTCCACTGATGTGAAAGAGTCGACTCTGATAGACAATGTCGAATAATATACCAAAGTAATTTATTCGCATGCTGACCAAGGTGTTTTAACATTTCGTTTGATACTTTGAAAGGACTGGGAGCCTTTCCATTTGGCAATGTAGCAAGAATGTCGTACCATTCCTCAGCCGTGGGTAGGGTCATGAGTCTATCATATATAAAGCTGTTGATATCATCAAGCGGTTGATAAAAGAAAGTCCATTCGTCTGGGATATCCATATTCTCATGAGAAGTGCTAGCAGCCAACTGGAAATGCTGATTAACTATTTTTTTGACAAGTGTTTCGTCCGTTAGAAGATCACGTGATCCGGACGTATCATCGAGACATCTATCTAAAACAATTGTCTTTCTTGAACGATTAAGTACTGAATCGATCATTCGAGATGGAGCAACCGCATAATTGTCCAACCTGCTCTCTATCGCTTGTTGTATGAATTTCAACTTAAATTCTTGTTCATAGAGTTTGGTTTTAATTAAAAGACAATTAAGTATTATTTTGATGCATGGTAACAATGACCTAATAAGTAACGTGTCCGGTGTAGGGGGTAATGCAATCAGATAAAATCCAAAAATGTTGGAGATCTCGTGAAATCTAATGTAAATTATGGACCAATCCTCAGGTAACTTATCCGACTTGCACGCCGTCTTGATTTTCTTCTTAAACTTATATAAGAATCTAAGATTTTTATACAGTTTGGTCAACAAAGGAGGTTTCTTTAGTTTATGTTGACCATATGATTTATGTGAAGGAATAACATTATCGGCAGCTTTGATTATACAGGCTTGCAACAAGTTCCAGTAGAAATTAAGTTTGGTCTGATTGAGTTTGATATTGAAATTTAAGAGGCGCAGTTCACAACTGTTGGTAAGGGCGTTCATTTTATCTTTGTATTCCTTCCAGAGATTATCGGTCATCTTATCGTAATCGTATACCATTTTTTTGGAATAATCCATTTATTGTTCTTGACATCGAGGTAATTGTGTAAGGAACAAATTACAATTGGGTTGTCAGAGATTTGTGGTAACACAAATATGGTATTACAATTGTTAAAATTATAGGCACATTCCGCTAAAGTCTAAACAAAATCAATGCGAGAAGTTGAAGTTGTCAATTTTAAAGTAGAATACTTGACCCAATCATTACTGTGCAAGCGTCAAACAAATGCAAATTTTGAAGCAATGAAAAAAATTCTTTTGCGCCCTTTGGATTCTTATCTTGGTCAATATCAGCATTGAAATCCCCAGTTAAAATAATGTGAAAATCCTTGAAAATAGCATCATTAAGCAATTTTACTAATTCTTTTTGAACTAATTTTCTTGTTGAAATATCGGATGGTGGTAAGTAACAGTTGATAAATCTTAATTTTTGTTTGTTGGTAAATTGGAGGTCGACATAAATAATTCTTTTGAGCAATTGTTAATAGTAAAAGACGTAATTGGCTAGTAATGATCGTAGTAAAATACCTACGCCAAAGCCAGTGTGATAAGGAGATGATTCAGAACTGAAAAAGCCTACGAAGTTAGATAAGTGTTCAAAATTAAATAGTCGAATATGTTGTTGAAGGAAGTTAGTTTCTTGTAGACAAATAGCATCTAAATTTAACGAAAGATATTGTTCAATGAGAGAATGTTGTTTTGCAGTATTAGTGAAACTTCTGACATTGTATGAGGCAAAAGATAAAAAAGGAGGAGGAGTTTGAATTAAAGGGGTTGCATTAGGAATTGATGCATCTTGTGCATTATTTTCAGTAGGGATAGTGTTCATTAAAAAAATTAATATTGCGAGAGGTCTTTGATATAATGTTCAATATCAGTATCGAATGTTACACCAAGTGGAAAGATATTATTAGCCTGTTCTTAGGGAAGCAAATTATTTTTCAAAAGTACGTTTTGAAAAGCAATGCACGATTGAACTAAAGTATTGACCATCGTAGTAAAGGACTTGAGGTGGTTCTGATGCATGGTATTAATATTTCTGAGGCCTTTAATGGTCTTTTGTTGTTTAAGAATGGTGGATGCAGATGAGTCGATAATAGGTTCAACTTCCTCTTCCATTTCACCAGCATTAAGATTTTGTACGTTGGCTTCTACTGGAGTGATGACTTTGATATTGAGCGATTGTTCAACAGATTCAACTCTTTTAATTGTAAACGCTAAATTGCTCATTATGATGTTCAAATTTTCATTAAGATTAATAAATTGGGATTTGACGTATTCTTTGAAATCATCATCATTGTTAGCATGCATGGATCCGCCTGCTTTGGTACCTTTATATACTGAGCTATTAGGTATATGACAAATAGTATTATCGAAAAGAATTTCTTCGTTTATGTTTGATGGAATATCATCAGACCATGAACCAGATTGAGGTTTTCGTTTGTTGTTGGAATGAGAATGTGTTTTGTTTTGGTTATTATTGTTGTTATGGTATTGATGTTATTATTATTATTTTTTTTTTGTGAGGGAGATTGTTTCTTGATATTCGTAGTAGATGGTAGTTTAGTGATATGGCAAAAGTAATGTCTGGGTTTACTGCACCTCTCATCTTTTTAGGCAGGGCTTTATAGTTAGAGTATTTTGCCAGTTGAAATCTCTGATAAAGATTTTGCATGTTTATATCAGCTGGAGATTTCCTACGTCGTGGACATCCATTAGCTTTATGGTTTGGTGATGAGCAAATAGCACAAAGCTTTGCTTTCAACTCGGTCCAAGTCACGTATTTGCCATCGATGGTAAGATTATCATTGGAAATCGCAGCTTCAAAATTGTCTGCATTGGCAAAATAGAAAAATGCGTGTTGTTAATTGTGGTAGTTGGAACAAGCATTAGGGATAATCCAAGCAATAGCATCAACTATTCTACCTATCTCCTCAAGCTGTTTACCAGTTGTAAACCTAGGAAGATCGGCAAGTTTTGCTGAAAATTTAGAACGTGTCAGAATATCTGATACAGATTGATCACACATGTTAACTCTGACCATGTCGTTAAGTACTAAGAGACCATAGCAATCCTTTAGTCCCTTGAAATTAGCATCTTCCGCAAAGATAAGAGTGGCCTGTTGCCACATATTTTTTGTTTCCATGATGAAACAGACGATCATTGCGAATCGGGAAAATGTCATCTTGATCCTGTGTTCTGTAGAATCTAAGTGGATTTCGGTTACCCTGATCGACCTTGCCGGGACATATAGTTGTGTATGTACTACATTAAGGGGTAAAAATGTGCAATTATCCAAATTGCGTAACTGGGCTGAACAAGTATGTTCACGTTTTTTCTGGTTACGAAAGGAAATTATGATAATACGTTGTGATTGGTCAGTTGGGTGTTTGGCTATTGTCGCTCCTGAGAACGAATTGTATTTGTCAAAAAGCAAATCGACAACAAAAGAGACTTTTTGCTGCGGTAAAGTTCCTGAAAATTCTTTGAAAGGAAAATATCTATGGAAAGAAGGCTTTTGACGTTCAAAAGCTTGTACTGAAGACGTATTTTTATCCAAGAAGTTTTCTGACGTGTTAAAACTGGCGTCAACATCGAGAGTAGTGGTGGTTATTTCTGGAGTCTCCTGAGATTTCTTTTTCTTTGTCTTTGTTTGAAGGCGAAGGGTCGAGTTCCATGGACACTACTGGTTATAAAGTCTCAGTGTTTTGTTGGGTTGGAGGAATATCCTCAGTTTGCGTAATGTTTTGTTTTTTGGCTTTTTGCATTATTAAAGGAGAAAACGAACGTCCTCGTTATTTTTATTTTTGCTTGCTGTTTTTTTAATCATTTTGGGATCAACAGGAGAGAGTTTTTTTTTATTGTCTTATCAATTTTTTTTTTTATTACGATTCTGGTGATTGTTATGTGATGTTATAACAAGAATCTAATGAAACTATATATCGTTCACATCCCTAGGTCTCCGCCGGCTCATATGTCCATTGGCAACCCACACTGATAAACTGGTCCAGATATTGCCTTGTCGACAGAATTAAGCCCTTATAGAGGATTTGACACCCCCTCCGGTTACCACCTATCCGGGAACTACATACCACTATAGGACTGAAGGATCCATTACACCATATACCTTGTTAGGGTATACTATTACCCGACTAATGCCACAGTGTTCATGGGACTATTACCACAAGATTTGCCTAAACGGTGAACTAGTTGAGTGATGATCTAGCCATATCGACAAACATCTTAGGAATCGAACCTAACCTCAGACCCAATGATATGCTCGATTAGACGATGCTGCGGCATGCAATGCAGTTTAATATTATCATTGATCTAATCTACTAATTTCTGGTCAATCACTTCCTTAATTGATAAATATATGCACTTATATATACAAGCCTACAGAAATAAGGGTCTTGCCGGGTGAGAAAGGAGACTGTATCCATTACAGACCAATCAGCGAAGGCCAAGTTTCTGTTGATCCCTGACTTTATTTGCTTTCCTATGTTCTAACGCCGTACAGCATTTAGGCATGATCAATATTGATCGATGGATCGATCAACCAGAATCTAACGCATATTAGTATATACGTCTACTTGTTTAGTTACAAAGAAATTGCTTATGGAAAATCATATAGTTTTATGTATCGCACGATACCTGAACCATGGCCTATTGCTGTGTAATGAAACTTTAGC
>CAMKVN010001993.1:0-15449 GCA_946474995.1 Funneliformis geosporum
TTTACAACGTAATACTCTGAAATATTACAAAAATCGTAAATCTACGGAATATTACGCCGCATTTAAATTCCAGATGTTAGACATACTTAAACTCTCTACTAGCAAATAATCTTTGTTAACTTAATGACAAACAGTTTAAGCTTAACAACATGATGTATGAATTTATAGCAATTCAGATTTTTGCTTTAATAGAATAGAATATATTCAAGATAAAGATTATGCATTAGGTGATTCAATATATCTAAATTTCCTTTTCTGATATTTCCTTTTAAAAATCCTTCTAATCATAGACAATGTCAGTTTAATTTTATTCATTTAAAGTATATTATTATAGAACATGCATTTGGTAGATTGGAAACTAGATTTAAAGCTTTAAAAAAAATCTCAGTTAAAGATTAAAAATAGTTAGTAATACCTGATTAAATTCTTTTTTGAAAGATTATAATTTCGTCAAAAATTTCGTCTCTTTAATATTTTTATATGTATAAATATAAAATTATTATATTTTTTAATGTATTTTAATTCAAGGAATTTAGATCAAGTTAAGTATAATTTTGGCAATTAAGTAAAATAATTTCATCATTAATAAAAAACTAGTTTTGTCATTTTGGTTTCGTCAATTTCGTCATATTAAGGTAATTTCATCAGATATCACTAATAGTTACTAATTAGCTGATTGTTCTATAATATTATATATTTTCTTAAAATTAGTGGCAAAACTTGCAAAACTTGTGAAATTATAGAACAGAATGATTATGATTATAATAATTAATATAATTTTAATAATAATAATAATGAGATTTTGAAGTTAGAAAAAAAATTTAAAAAAGAAAAAATGTAAATCAATTTGTTATATAATAAATTCTAGGATGATAAGTAAAATCAAATTTACAATTGTAAACTTAAAATTTAAAATAAAGATGTATTTTTTGTATAAAAAATGATAAATAAATCAATGCTGAATATTAAAGTCAAATTATTCAATATGAAATGAACAAGAAATTGATTTAAATGATAATAAAGAATCGCTTAAATTAGTTGATTGATAATCATCATTCAATTCTGAATAATAATGATAAATCATTCAATCAAATTGAATAATGATAAATCATCATTCATTTTAAAATGATAATAATGAATCATTTGATTAAATCAAATGATAAAATAATTGTTTAATTCTAAATGATAAATGATGAATAATTTGATAAAAATTAAATAATAAAAATTATTATTTAGTTCAAATAATAATGATAAATCATTTGATACAAATTGAACAAAGATGATATTATATTTTGTTGATAAAATATTAATATATGAGAACATTTTTAGTAAAACCAATATAGTAAATTATATGATCAATAATATGATATTATTGGAAACACCCCTATATTTTATAAAAATACTTTAAAATTGAAATTATGAATAAAAATACTTAAAATTAAAATTCATATATTTGCATTTTATTAAAAAATTTCTTAAGCAAAATCAGCTTTGATTACATATGTAAAATTATTTAACAAGTTCAAAAATATGTATATTAAATTTTATTATAATTATATTAATGGTTGTAAATTTATTCAAGTTTTTTGTGATTGTATTATTTCACCAAATTTTTTATTTTATTATTTATCTATACAGTGATTTTAAAGAATAATTTAAGCATTTTGTTCAAAAAAAAATAGCTTTAGTCATATAAGTTAAGTTATTTAGAGGGTTTGCAAATATATGCATATAAATTTTTATTATAATTAGATTAATGATTGTAAAGTTATGCACATTTTTTATAATTTTATTAGCAATTACCTAACCTGCATACTTATTGAAATTTAAATTCTGTAATTAATAAACAATAAGAATTTTAAAAAATATTATTATATTAATAATCTTTTTTTTTGAAAATTTAATATTTCAATATTTTTATATTTAACTAATTTGTATTTATAATTAATATCATATATTGTGAGTAATTTTCTATTAAAATCATATTACAGATCATATGGGAGCTGATCTATTAAAAGTGGGTTATGAGACATAGTAAATCATATGATCTGTACTTCAATTTTAATAGAATACTACCCATATGATTTACTATATTTATGACTTGAAAATGACCAATATAATTTCAATTAATATTTATATCATTTTTTAATCATTATTAATACATTTTTTAAAAGAAAGATAGTAAAATTTAATTTTAAATAATTAATATAATAAATATTTATATTCATAGTTAAAGTTGCTAAATAAAATATAAGTTTTAGCTAAAAGTTTAAATAGTAAAGGTAAACCGTTAAATTGAATTAAAATCTTATTAAGAACTTTGCTAAATTAGAAAAAGGTAAAACTATATCAAAGTTTATAAAAATGGTAAAAATATATCAAATACTTAGTAAAAAATTAGTGAAACTAAAAGTTTAAACATTTAACCAAATCCAAAATAATTTTAAATAAGCAACCTTATTCAGGATACAAATTTTATATATTTTATACTAATTATACTAGTCTATAAAAGATAATCTTAATAGTAAGATTTAGTATATATTCACTTGGTTTATACAAGTTTTATATATCTTTTAAGCAATTATCAGAATTAAATGTATCTTGTATCTTATATAATGTTTCTAAAAAAATTTATATTTTCATATATACAAGTTTTATACAATATAATTTCATATAATAAAATAATTTGCAGGTTTATAATTAATTAATTTAAAGAAAAGTTTTTTATTATAGATTTATAAAAAAAATTGTTATAATTAATGCATGATAAAGAATAATTAGATATTTGAATCATATACAAATTTAAAAAAAAATGAAAATATAATATTTAAAATATTCTCATGTTACTAAATTCAATTCCGTAATATTATATAAATATTTATAGATATAATAATTTATATAATAAAACTTGGTAAGAAAAAATAAAAATAAATAGTTTAAATTTGACTATAAAGGTAAGTTTCTTTAAAATTCAATAACATTGATCGTAGTTATTGAATAATCTATTTTTTTTCATTATTATATCTTTGTTTATTTTTCTTTTTCTATAAGTAACTATATTTTAAGTATTAGTTTATGTTATTTTTCTTTTAATTCAAATATAATTAATTAATCAAATAAATGAATATTTTTAATAATAATAATATTTGAAAACTAAATAATGAAATTGTCAAATAAAAACCTATTATTTATAATAAATTTATTTTATGCAACTTTTTTAACTTTTTGTTTTGCTTTTTAATACTAATAAAGACCATTTCTAAATTCTTTCTATTCCTTCACTATTTTCATAACAATTTACTAAATCATTTATTTCTAATTCAAAATTATTTTCTGCAATTTTTGATATCAATAAAAGGCCATTTCTAAATTTTTTTCTGATCCTTCTTCATTTTCATAACATAAAGCTAAATTATACATTGCAGATGCATAATCATCATTTGCAACTATTTAATACTAATAAAAAGCCTTTTTTAAATTCTTTTAATTATTCATTGCAGATGCATAATTGTTATTTGCAGCTTGTTGATACCAATAAAAGGCTTTTTCTAAATTCTTTTCTGTACCTTTACCATTTTCATAACAATTTGCTAAATTATCCATTGCAGGTACATAATTGTTATTTGCAGCTTGTTAATACTAATAAAAGGCCTTTTTCTAAATTTTTTTCAGTACCTTCACCATTTTCATAACAATTTGCTAAATTATCCACTGCAGGTACATGATTCTTATTTGTAGCTTGTTGATATCAATAAAAGGCCTTTTCTAAATTTTTTTCTATACCTTTACTATTTTCATAACAAGACGCTAAATCATACATTGCAGGTACATAATTGATATTTGCAGCTTGATTATACCAATAAAAAGCCTTTTCTAAATCCTTTTCCGTACCTTCACCATTTTAATAACATAATGCTAAATTATACATTGAAAATTCATGACCATTTTCTGCAGATTTTTGATACCAATAAAATGCCAATTTTAAATTCTTTTCAGTTCCTTCACCATTTTCATAACAAGTTGCTATCTTATTCATTGCAAGTTTATGACCATTTTCTGCAGATTTTTGAAACCAATAGAAGGCCTTTTCTAAATCTGAATTTTTTCCTTCACCTTGACAATATGAATAGCCAAGTTCATATTGCGCAATTAAATAAATTTCCATTTTCTGCAGCTTTTTGAATCCAATAAATTGCTAATTTAGTATTAATTTTAGTCCCAATTCCTCTTTTATAGCATTTACTTAAGTATAGTTGTGCAATAGTGCAATTATATGCTTTTTTAAAAAACATTTAAATCCTTCACCAATATTTAGATCATGTATTTTGTAATAATAAAAAATTCCAAGTATAAAAATATTTTTTGGTTCATTTTGATTTTCTTTAAGCCAGTTGAATATATAATCAGTTTTTTGAGAAGTAATAGCAACGTGCTCATTAATAAAATTTATGGTTTCGTTATAATCTATGTCTTTATCTTGTATTTTAATAAAACTTGTGAATAATTTATCAACAAAAATAATCATTTTATCTGTAGAAGTAATCATTTCTGCTATTTCTGCTATTTTCGACATGAACGAATTAGAGATTTTTAAAGGTAGAAACAATAATTTCGCAAATTTTCTTTCTTAAATAACTTGGTTGGTTGTACAATACAAAAAGGTTAAAAAAAAAAAAATTTCGATTTACGCCAGGGGTTGTGTTACGATGATGATTAACATGTTGATCGATTAGTCAAATTCAAAATTAATTATTAAAAAAATGGAGGACTGAATTCATTTGACAGTTTTCCTGGTTCAGCGAAATTTTTTTTTTTTCAACCTATTACATTAAATAAAGGTCATCGGCATTTTCGTTTTGTGAATCTGTGATGCAGTGAAATACTTCCTTTTTTAATGGCCAATGTCGAAGGTAAATCGCAGGTGATATTAAGAAGGAACGAATTCATTGCCAACGGTGAATTTTTTATGTAAATTATTTATTGAATCCCCTTTTATTGGACATTTATATTTTCACATCGCCTTGGATGTATTTTTTTTTTATTAAAAAAAAAAAATAAATTGCGTAGGTGGGGTGTATAACATAAGTCAAATTGCAATGATGTGATCACCGTTTTTATTTATTATAGCAAAATAATTATTAAATTTTTAAGAAAGGGTTAAATTTGAATTTAATCACGTGGAAAGATCACGAGATATATCTAGACTTACCTCGCATTTTTATAATAAATTGTAAAAGTTCATTTCGAATAAAGTGTTGTTTTCCTATTACGAAAATGATTCGTATTAATAGCAAACAACACACATAATCAAAGACAAAGACACATCATATGACTCTTCAAAGATCTTACATTCAATGGGTAATAACGGAAATTAGAAAATTAAGCAAAAACTGTGGTCAATAATTTTTTTTTAACACATTTGTCTTCATAATGAAAAATTGAGTTTTGATAATCCAGATGATTCCACCAGAATAGGAAAGAGAAGTCGCAAGACTTATTTGAGCGTACATGGGCAACAAAGAAATTATAAAACCTTTCAAAAAAATGAAAATTAAGCTTTTTTGAAACCCGAGTATTTATTCACTTGCCTTCGCTTGCTCCGTGTCATGCAAAAAAAAAATGGTTTTTCTTTTCTAAATATTCCACATTATTATTACGGAAAACTAATAACCGGTTTTAGAACATTTTATCTCAAAGAATTAAATTACAGTAATTCTTTTTAAAGACCCTGTTAGTTAATACGGGATCTTTTGGAAATAGCCAGCTCGTCGTTGAATTTTCTTTAAATGTTTAAATCTAATTTTTATTATAACTATTATTATTTAAATCAAAGACTTTCTTTCTCGACCCTTAAATAACCCATAAGAATTGAAAATCATGTGCACGCTATCACGTAATATAAATTAGTTTCTTTTGTTCATATAACATCATAAAAATTTGTTTATGAAAACATTTACGTAATGATCAGGTGATATAGAATTTAAAATTATAGTAATAAAGCCGAGGTTTATTTTTGAATTATCGTATATAATTTCGAAATTAATTGCTGCTGATAAGTTTTCCTGTTTATACAAATTCTGTTACGCAAAACTGTATTTTGGATTTTTTTAAGCCACGAGCTATAGCTAGTAGTTTGTTGAGGATGTGGTTCAATAAATCGACCAATGTACTGTACTTGATCATGATTACGAACATTTATATAAATTTAGCATCTATTAGGGGTGTAACCTTTTGTGTGTTTTATTTTATAGCAATTGTAAAATTAAGGGAAATTTAAAAATAAGGAACAAAAAAAAAAACAGCCCGCTCCTTGCCTTATATTTCCTATTCATAGCACGGATATTAAAATTCTCACGAACGTATAAATCCAACCGGGTTAATATATAAACTGCATCATCCGGTTTCAAAATTGAAAGATCACAATGCAAGTGAACGACTATCCTGAAGCATTGGAGCTATTATGTCATATTTCAATTAAAAAATTAGCGTAAATATTGTAGATAATGTAGATATTAAAAATCGATTGCGTGCCCTTATAATAGACCAGGGTTTGGCCTTTATCCTACAACCGCACGTGAAACAATCACGTGATGTCTACTTTTAATCGTCTAGTATATTGTCCGTAACGTGAGCATCATACATAACAAGTGGTAAAGAAACTTATAATACAATAATTAATTTTGTGGGCTTAAAAAGCATCAACACCATTATTTTACATCCGCAAATCAGTTGCATTGCATTTTTAATTAATTCACAGGTCCATCTTGATATTATATATTTAATTTGTAAAATTTTAGCGAAATCATTGCTTTAAACTTTTTCTTTCAATAATTATGGTCTATTGACGCGGCCACTCTTACACTTTAAGGATGTACGTCATGATGAAGCTGGTCTGTAGTTCTCTTATTTTCGAAACGAGGCTAGATACTTCCGGAGAAGTTCATGTCACTTTTTAAATTATTGATCGAATTCTGTCATCTGGCAGTTCTGATATCTAAATATCTGCAATTTCAGACATAAATATCAGATCTGGATGATATGTCATTTCAGTCCTTTGAGACACATCGTATTTAATGATAATTTGTATTGCCAAGATAGCTTAATTGATATTTTTAAGGAAATTCTGTGCTGTGATGAAACCTTACAAAGTAATTTTTAGACTTCGTTTCATTTCATTTATTTATTTAGATAGTATACAATATTCATTTTTTACTTAGTTCTATTAAAGAACGTTTTCTAAGGAAGTATTAGTTGCATTTCTTACATTTTTTTATTTCTTTGTTTGGTCGATATCGCGAATTATTGAACCACTAAAATTATTAACGCCTGCTCTCATATCAAAAATATTCTTAATAATGTGTTTATATGGTACGAAAGTGTCAATTGTTCTTTTGAAAAAAAAAATTACCATAAGGCAAATATAAATAAATCAAAATTTTAACACAAATTATAAGGTTTTTATTGTCGATATGAAAAAACCAAGCGCCATATTGTTGAAAATAATTTTAAAATCAAATAAGGGCGTTCTCAAGCACCTAACTACATGTATATACTTCGAAAATGAATTTTTCGTTAGTCGGAAAGCTGGTTTGATGTTATTCGATTACGAGTTCGTCCAGTTTCTGTACAAATGCATACTAAGTTATGCAAGATAAAGAATGACTTTAATAAAAAACCATACTTGAAATGTGCAAAATAAAATTTAAATAGGATAGTAACGATTTCTTTTATTGTATAAAATAGCTCGATATTATTCTATTTGATAAATAAATCATTATCGAATATCACTTCTTAATAAATTCCTAATGAATAAGATTGAGTTTGTAATGTGTTGATAGATTTTTATCTCGAAATTATTAATTGTAATTATATTTTTTTGAAAATCTTTTCATTCATAACAATTTATGACTTGCGGCATTAATAATTATTTGATTTTATTTCTAACGGATTTGTTATTTCAAACATGAATGAAGATGTTAAATAAGCTGTCATTCTTTGTTTAAAATATATCTATGATATCTATTGCTAATTTTCGGTGTTTTTTTAAAAATGTACTACATTTAAGTATAAAGGGATGATAAAAATATACATTGAATGGTAAAAAAATATATATCTGACTACAAAATAAAATATTATTTGGGGTGGTCGCAAAAGGACGTTACACAGATTTGTAATGTATTTAACCTTACCTTAAGTGCAAAGGATTTGCATTTAGCATCGTCATTTATGTAAAGTCAGCATCGGTGTAATGTAAATAAAGGATTATAAGGTTGAATTCTAATCAAAAAAAAAATTTTTTTAATTTTAATAATAGTTGAATTATGGCTTGCAAAAACCATAATAAATTACTTGAATTATGTTTCATCGTCATAATAATTCAAATGTTTTTTAGAGTTGAGTCATTTACTCCTGCAGGACGTACTGGTCATTCATCCGTTTTTATTGGAAATAAATTATACTTTTTTGGTGGTGGGAAAAATGAAAAATCTTGTACTAATGAAATATTCTATCTTGATGTGTCTCAAATTTTAATTCAAGGCTTCCCTATGGACTGATCTTACATTAGATTCAGGAATATGTTTTAGAAATTGTTGGGGGACTACAGTTGCAGTAAATTACAATAATAATGACATGACAATATTCCATATTGGAGGATATATGCTTGATCATAATAATAAAAATGTTCTTATCTCATTAGTACAGACTTTTAATCCATTATCCGGGCAATGGAATGCACCTAGAATTACAGGAGTAGAACCATTGAGACGAGTAAATATTCAAGCTATCGCTGATGATATTGGAAAAATTTATGTTTTTGGTGGAGTTTCTTCAGGAACAGAAAGCGAATTTTTTGATGATATAATAATATTAAATGTCAATGATTTAATGTGGTCATATGGTTCAATTGCTAATCCCGCTTTTAATCGTGTTTTATATACTGCAACGTTATTATCAAATGGTATGATTGCATATATTGGAGGTGTTGAAGAAACAACTGATAATATTCAGAGTGAAGTGGATATAAACCAAATTAACCTTTATGATACAAAATTTAACATCTGGTCAATGATGGTAAGTGTATTTATGTAATTATTTTTAATTTCTTTACTTAAATTAATTATTTGTAAATTATTTATCCAAGCAAGAAGTGTCAAACAAATTGAATCATGTTGTGGTCATTCAGCTGTATTAGGTATACCATTCAATAAAATTATATTATTATATTAGTATCACATAATAACATTATTATAATTAATTTAATATAGTTCAAGACGGAAGAATAATTATACTAGGTGGGATAAAAGGCGATGAAAGAAAGTCTATTGAACCCAAACCAGACCTAGCTGTTTTGAAAACTCAAACGACTCCATTTGAATGGACAGTACCGCAAAATTCATCTAATATTGGCGAATTTCCATCACTTGCATTTCATACAGCAAATTTAGTTGAAAATTATATTATTATTACTTTTGGTAAATATTTCTTTTATGCATTCTTTTATGCATTATATTTTGATATAACTGATAAATAATGATTGGCTGAATTATATAGGTGTTCTTACTCATCCAAATGGATTAGACAAACTTAATTTGTCAAAAGAATTATATTTGTTAGATATTAGTAACTATACTTGGGTTGATAAATTTGAATCTAAAAGTATTTCTGAATATACAAAAATTTTGTATTATTTTAATGATGCAATAAGCAAAATTATAGCCATCGTAAATTTTATGAATGGTATCAAAAATGAATTTATAAGATCTTACATTTAAATGCATAATATCAATTTATAATAATTAAATATTTATAATAAAAGCAAGCTAAAATGAAGAATAAATATTTGTACCAATCTTTTTGACGAATTCCTAAATATTTTGTCGCTATAACCAAATTTTTCTAAACTAAGTTACTAGTTTCGTCTGAATCATATTGAGAACCAATATTTAAAAATATGTTGTAATTACAATCATATTATAAATGAATTTTTTGTTTAATTACAAAAGTTTATAAAAGAAAAAAATAAAAAAATGTAAATTTTGTTTATAAATTGATCACCAATCTGAAATAAGATAATCTTTTTTTTAAGTTTCTTAAATAACGCGCTAAATTGCCATGTCAGATGACACCCAGGTCGAGTAAAGTTACGACCTGATCTGATGGCTGATTTTAATTCAGTAATCTATGTCATTTCTGGCGGATCTATTGGAATTAACATTTTGGACCTTTTGGCCATTAAACCGAATGAACTGATGGGAAATATATATCAGAATATTGTTGGCAAATGATTTTGAAATGACCTCACTTTTATTATAAATTTCAAGTCAAAATGACCAAGGTCATTTGAAAAAATAGTAAACGACCTTGTAATTATCAGATTGGTCATTTTTGACATCAGGGATCAATTAATTTGTCTAGAAGTCATCCAGCCACAATTTTTTAGGATTTCTGTAGCAAGGCTATGAGAAGAAATAAAGTTATAAAACTTGTACTAAGTTTTGAATGGAATTAAATTGGGACATTCTCTTCTCTAAAGGCCTATTACAGAGCGTCTGGCGTGGCATTAATAATTGCATTGTCTTATCATTTATTAATAAACTTAACTTATTCTTTTTCATCCTTTATAAAACTTTATTATTTTTATTTTAAATTATTCAACATTAGTTCATTTGTATATTGTCAATAAATAAATAAATTATTTTAATTACTACCTTTTACAAAAATAGGAGATAACAATAGCAACTTTCTACGTAAAATCCAGTACCATTCTTTTTTAAAAATTTGAAATATAACAATTTTTCTTTCATAATTGTTTGTACATTAAACAAGGAACAAATCAAAGGTTTATTTTATGCTTTACAATTAGTTTTGAAATATTTAACTAATGATTAAACTTTTGAATATAAGGATAGTTAAATTTTATAAAATATATCAAAATTAATTGACATTAAATAATAAAACTAGTTAATTGTTTACAACATGTAATAAAATGAACCAATTCATTGACTCGAGCTGTGAGCAAATGAAAAACTTTGACACCATATGTAAAAGTAGCTTTGCTCTGGGCTAATAAACTATGTAAGAAAGAAATATGTCAACTCATAATTTGAGTAGCTTAAATAATATAACCATTACTATATAGTGCTAACTACAGTACCTGATCTTATTCAAGCAAAAAATGACTTGTAAGGAAGGGGATATCATTCAAGAAAAAAACATTAAACTATAATTTAAAAAAAAGACTAAAAAATGAAAAAAATATACTACTTTTAAAGTATTTTGTAAGAGTAGAAGTAGGAAGTTTAGAGACTAAGTGATATAATTTAAAAGTACTATTTTCTAATAAAACTTACTTAATTGCTATGTAATTAATTAATATCTTGTCTTATTCAAAAATTTAACATTTGCGATTAAATAATACCTGATACTTTTAAGTTAGGGAGGTATTGTAGGCCGTTCTCAAGGTTCTCAAGTACCTCCGTCAATGACTTATTATATTAAATAATCTGATTGGCTTAAAAAATTAAGAGTGATGATCATTTAAGTTTATAAACTAACGATTTCCATATAGTGTAAATAGTAATCATGTATAGTATGGATTTTTATTATGGAATGTATGGTTTTACAATTGATGTAAAACTATATCATACCGGTATGAATTTTTAGATTAATAATGAAAGTAAAAAATAAAAATAAAATAAAAATAGAAAAAAATAAAAAAAAAATGATAAAAAAAAAGCCTAAGAAGGGGGTCTGGAGGGTACTGATACCCTCCAGAAAAAATTCTATGGGTTTGATACGAAATCCCAAAGATCAAAATCCCAAAGGATCATAATCCCGAAGTCATAATCCCGAAAGATCATAATCTCGAAGGGTCAAAATCCCTAACGATCATAATCCCGAATGGCTATAATCCTTCTGAATAACATAATTTTAAAATTATAATATAATAGTTTGCTAATTGCAATATTGATTTGTATCGCACAACATTATTAAAATTATATTAATGATTTTTAAACTTTCTTTTGATGTACATTATATGTTTTAGCAATTTTCATTCATTTTTATCGATGGTCGGCAAAAAAAAAATATTTTAAAAGTAGTCAAGATATAGATTTTTTGCTAAATTTTTAAAGAAACTAAATAAACTCGTGACAGAACTCTTTAAAATATACTTAATTTAATAAAAATACAGTAATATTCGTAATTATGATCATTCGGGATTTTTGACTCTTGATCTTCAGGATTTTGAACAGCTCCCGGTTATACGATAATTATTGAACTTAATTTTGGATATAAACTTTTTATAAATCTATGATTTTAATATCAGCTTATTTAATTCTACAAAGTCTAATTTCCTTTTATTAATTACATTTTTTCGATTTATAAAATTATGCTAAGTCTAAATATAAAAGCAGAATCCTTTTTGAAGATAGCTTTTTCCTTGAAGTTTACTACATGAAAAATCATTCATTAACATTAATCAAAATAATAATAAATCAAGAATCTTTATATTTATATATATTTATTCCGTTAATTTATTTCCAAATATGTAATGTAAGTCTATAACTTTTATCATTGCACCTTATAAATCTTTCTTGTATACCTTTAGAACTAGAATAATCTATTTAATGTCTTTTAACTTGTAAATATTAACTAATAATTAAGATCACTTAATAGTAACTTGATTTTTCATAGTATTTTTCAGTTTTTTTTGAATTTTTTACAAATATCTTTATAGCATGCTATTTTATACAAATCTGTTAAAATGTATGAAAAATTTTCTTGCTAATATTTAACTTTGAAATTTATTTATTTATTTTTTTTATTTAATTCGTGATTCATGTAACAATTGTAAAAAAGAATTAATTTTAACTTCTGCTAAAATTTAATTTTCGGCAGGATCAAGATCTTTTGTGATCAAACATTTCGCTAGCTTCACCAAAATTTATTAGTGCCATCCTGAGTTAAATATAACCGGTTAATTAATGGGCCAAGAAAATTTTAAACCGGTTAGGGATTTTAGGCTAGTTCCAACCGCTTACGTTCTGGCATAATTTATCATTCTTTAAATCAGCATCATTATTTGAAGGTCATTCCATTGCAAAAATTAAATTTATTTATTTTATTACATGCTGAATATTGAAAATCAGGGTTAATGCTCGATACACTCGTCTTACAGTTGCTTAGTTTTTCCGAAACCAAACGAAACAATCAATCATGTTACGTTCTACATTTACTTGTAATTGGTATAATAATTTAACGATCGATATATAAAATTATAAAATCTCTGGTCATTAAAGCGTTGAATTAAAAAATTTTTTTAATTTAGAAAAAAGTTTGGTTCTGCTAAATTTCATTTTGTCAATATTCTTTAATCTTTATTGTTAAAACCTATTTTTTTAAGTGAAGAAACGTCCTTTATACTATATTAAATATAAAATGTGTAGTTAATTTCAATTAAAATCTAGATACCTATATATACAATAACAGTATATATAACGCAAAATTTAAGATATTTGGTATAGGATAATGTTGTTTATTTCGCCGCGATAACTCCGATAAATCCTTCGTATATAAAAACTATAACTTACAATAAGTTTAGTTGATTTTGTTAATTTTGATGTAGAAGAATGCTCAGCAACGATAATCATGTTTCTTCCTAATGCGAGATGATATACATAATTTTCATTAAGTTTCTGATTGCTTTAAACAAGCAATTTGTTACTATATGCGGCTTTTGCAATAAAAAGGGGGAAATTGCCGGAAAAATTAATTTTACATTTATATACCAAATATGATTTTTAGGCTGAAATATGTTCAAATTTAGCATTAACTCATTTTTGATTTTTCCGGCAATTTCTCCCTTTTCTATTGCAAAGGCCCCATATGCTAATATTCCTTTTGGGATAATAAATCCTTAGAAGAGGAAATTACAGTATGGTGGTCTCATTCCTAAATATAAGCTTTTTGAAGGAAATTATAACTGCTTTTTCGGCCAACGATTAAGTTATTGTAAATTAGAGTTTTTATTGACGTAAAGTATACAGTGGCGATCAAAAGTATTGCATCACCCGAATACAAAATTTAAAATGAAAATATCTTGTAATTTAAAAAGCACAGTGTTACAAAACTTAAATATAGAGTTCGTCATACCTTAATCTTTATCAATCTCTTTCATCTTTTTTTTTAAGAATATTTTTTTTTTGTTATGAATCTTTCGCCAAAGTGGCGATGCATTTCTTTTGATCGATTTAAGAAATAAATATCAATACTTATAACGCAATTTTTTTTTGCTTCAAAACAACTATGCGATACATATAAAAAAGATGCCTTATGGCACTTTTCGCCTCTTTGTAATTTTATAAAATATCTATGGTTTATCTTTCTGTTGAAAAAAGAGCTAAGATTTATGCCTTATTTGATAAAGGTTTTCCATCCTGCTATATAGCAGACAAGAAAAATGTTTCTCAATCAACTGTTATAAGAACCAAGCAACATAAAGATAAAACTGGTAATAATAAAAACAAACCTAAATCTGGGCGTTCGCGACTCTTAACTGGTCGATATAAACGAAAAGTTTTGAGATTAATTACAACAGGTAAATGTAGCAATGCTGTTGCAATTCAAAAAAAATTAAAAATAGAAGAACAAATTGAAGTTAGTGAATGTACAGTAAAGAGAACCTTATATAGAAATGGAATGAGTGCAAGGATTAAGTGCAAAAAACCATATCTTTGAAAAACACATAGAATCGTAAGGATAAAATTTGCAAAAAAAATACAAGTTATGGACAGTTGAAGATTGGAGTAAAGTGCAGATGAGTCAAAATTTATGATTTATAGATCAGATAGTAAAGAATATTATTAGAAAAAATCAGTAGAACTATTACGTGATCATCATGTTAAACCAATGGTCAAATTTGAATAGGGTAATATTATGGTGTGGGAATGTTTTACATCTAATGGGGTTGGTAACATATGCCGAATTTATGGATATATGAATGGTGATTTATATTGCCAAATTTTAAAGGAAGACCTATTGGGAACTATTGCGTGGCATGAAATGGATAAAGAAAATATTATTTTTCAACAAGATAATGATCCTAAACACACTGCATATCTTACAAAGCAATGGTTTGAAGATAATAGGGTTAAAGTTCTTGATTGGCCAGCACAATTCCCTGACTTAAATCCCATAGAACACCTTTGGAATAAAATGGATCATCGTTTGAGGCACTTGGAACATCTGTTAGTACACAGGATCAGTTATGGGATGCAATTCAAAAAATTTGGGTTGCGTTAGGGTCTGATGTATGCAAAAAGTTGGTTGATATTATACTAACTCATATAAATGATGTAATTAGAGCTAATAGTGGCTATACAAAATGGTAAATAATTATTTACCAAAGTTTTTAATAAGTTGGTTAGATTTTTGATTTTTTTTATATA
>CAMKVN010001994.1:0-15448 GCA_946474995.1 Funneliformis geosporum
AAATAGGCAATAGTTGGATTGCAAGATGATGCACTTCTAGCAATCAAATGGGCTGAACCAAAATAATACATATTGCACCTCCAATTCTGGATACAAAAAATATGTGACACAAATACATATATATTGGGTTCTAAAAACATTTTCAGAATATTCTCGTCACTAGCCTGTAATTATATGAGGGTATTCTGTCGCCAGAATAGTATCATGTAACTATGACACAGTAAGGTGCAGTATAAATTCGCTTAATTTTGACTAGCATTATTATATAAATTCAGCCAGAACTTTGGATATAATAATTCATCACCCAAGCTGACATAAAACTGGCAAACTAATAGAACCTCCCAGGTATTCCGCCAGTTCCATAATAGTTTCAGGAGAGTTCCATAATACTATCAGGACACTATCAGATCACTGCTATAACGCCAAGCTAGATCCTCAAATTATATATCTAAAAGATCGACCAGAGTTATAGCATAAAGCTAACTAAAATTAATCGCAAATTTACTATGTCACCTGTCACTTTTTTTTTACACCATTTCAGTATTTTAAAAGGCAACCAAGCAGATGCAAAAAAGAAGCATCCTCAATATCTTAACAAGTCACTAAATAGGCCCAGAAGCAGGTAAACAAATGAATAGCTCTTTAGGAATAAAAAGATACAGAGTAATGTAAACACATGAATAATTCCTTGATAAAAGAAATGTTATAGATAATTAGGAAAATATATCCCATCAGATTATAACACCACCATTAGATCATATAATAATCACACCAATAAAACATGACACTACCAATCCACCATAACTCTATATAACAGGAATTAATTAAAATAGTAGTTAGAAAGCTGTAAAGATAACCAAACCATATCTTATGAAATCACTTGTAGATTATATCACCATATCAGATTATGACATTAGGTTATGTCATCACCGTTAGATTATAACATTAGATCATGTCACTACTATTAGATTATGTTACCACTATTAGATTTTATCACCATTATTAGATTATGTCATTACTATTAGATTATATCACCACCGTTAGATTTTATCACCATTATTAGATTATGCCATTACCGTTAGATTATATCATTGCTGTCATAATCTAACTCAAGTCACCAGAATATATTTGATATAATTATATCAAATATACTCTGGTGATTACATTTGATATAATATTATCTAAAAGTTGTATTGTAATTATATTTTAATATAATACAATTCAGAGGTTTTACTAAAGTTTTCAGTGTTCTCTCATTGCACTTCATAGTTTATTAATAGGATAAAATAAATAAATTTCAAATAGAATCATTTTTTCAAGACATTATTCTTGAACGTAAAAAGTAATGGTACTATTCAAAACCTATTTTAATGTATAGTTTAAAAATTTAAAAACTATTTCGAAACCTTTAAAATGACTTTTTTTAAATCTAAAACTTGATGAAACTAAATTGAGTTTAAAAAAACCTATTAGAAATTTAGGTAAAAATATTTATTATAAACAAATAGTTTTATTTCAAATATCTTGAAACTCAAGTTTTTTAAAAATAGTTTAGAAAGGCATTTTTAGTGAAAAGGTTAGCCTAGTTTGCATTAATATTCTTACAAAAATTATATCAAAAATGCATCAATCTCTAAATGAAGTAATATCTGCAGAAAATGAAAACGTACTTTTAAAGTCAGTTCTACAGATTATACAAAGCTTCTTATGCATAGTTTTTATTATCCTACTTTATTATGCATACTATCCTAGTTATATATATAGAATGAGGCTATTACTTATCAATTAATTTAGCAAATTTTGACATACTATTAAAATACGAGAAGCTAAAGTCATTTATTGAAATATTCCATATAATTAGAAATATTAAACAGTTCTAAACAATCCTAAAAATCCCAATAAATTTGCCAGTTCTAAAGAAGATTTTTATTTAACTTTCATATGATAATTTATTAATTAAATATTTATTAAAAATACCTTTTAATTTATGTGAGAATCCAGAATTTTAATTTTTGAAACTTAAACCTAGTCTTAAAATCCAGGTTCCACTTGCAAGTTCTATGAAAATTGTTAATTTCAAAGTTTATATTTCTTTTAAAAGTTATTTACAAAGTTTATTATAACAATTTTTATCAAGAGTTACTTATTATAGATAAGCGATTGACTTTTTTATAACTTATAATTTCTAAATTTATTCACAATCATTTGAAATTATTTAACATTTCTACGTATAATGCTTCAAATCAAGATTAATAGCATTTTTAGAGTCCTCATAAAGTGTTTTTTTGCAGAAATTACTATCCACTACTATTACTCAATTTAAACTTATAAAAAAAAGAGCTGAAAATGAAAAATTTACTTCTAGAAGAATAATAATGCCTGTTAGAAAGAAAGTATACAGATCTCTTCTAAAACTAAAGATAAGTAACAAGTTAATGTTCATACTATAGAAGCATGTATTTAGTATCACTGATACAAAATGTTATTTTTATTTCTTGATCTCAGATGAAATAGTTATTATCTAAAATTTGATCTTTTGAATCTCTTAAAGCTCAAATATAAGTAATGTATATTTCAATTGCTTGCAAATCTAATAGGAGTTTTTAGCAAATTATTAATCAATATAGAAAAAATTTATAATTAATTTACTCAAAATATTCTTAATCAGATGCTTTTTATGTATTTATCTTTTTACTATTAGTGTTAGTTAAATCATTGTAACAGTATTGCATCATTAATATATAATTAAACTTTATATTTTTTAATAATGCTTATTATTATGCTTTTTAAGATACAGTATATAGAAATTCTTCTGCAAAGTACTTGGAATTACAATTTGTAATGCATATGTAATTCAGCAAAAATCATAATATTATTGCTTTATTCTTTCCTTTAAATGTAATTTACTCCAATATCTTTTATTAGTTTCATTTTTTACTTAGCTGACTGATCCTGTATTACTTCATGAAAAAATATAATAAAGAATTCATTTGATTTTTAAAAAATATACATGTTTATTTACAAATGATATGATGCTTTTATTACATTTATTTTTGAAGAACTACAGCATATATATTATGTGTATTTATTATTTGCTTATATTTTTTCATATAGGTTATTCTATATACAATTTACTAATATAAATTTAATAAATAAAAAATCTAATCCTTCTCTTTTGAACTATTTTTCCAAATATGGGCTATCAATACTAAATTTATATTAATGACAAATTTAAAAGATTTTGCAAAAAATTGGTATAAAACTAAGATTAAGAGTAAAAATTAGGAATTATAAAACATTAGCAATAATAATATTTTTGCAAATATTGGTATCATCAATGGACTGATTAATAATAATGTATTGTATGCTATTAATATTAATCAGATTTGAAACAGAGCTTTTTATATAAGAAATACTGTACTGATTGATATAATTGCTAATCTATTAGTTAGGGTTTCTCAAAATTGAATCAAATCAAATTGAACTTAAATATTTGACCGAATCAATTTGAATTGATTGAATTTAATTGAATCAAATCAAATCAAATCAAATATAAAAATTTTTTAATTTTTACAATGATATATTAAAATAAAGTTATTCTAAAGTTTTAATTAAGAAAATTATTAGTAATTGCACTAAAAAATTTCAAAGATAGCTTTTACAAAATAAGTTTATGAATTTTTACTATTAAACTTAATAAAATAACTTTGCAATTTCAGATTTACTAAGAAAATTTAGTAATAACCACCATTGTGACTTTTATTTTACTAAGAAAACTTAGTAATAATCATTATCTTGGCTTTGTAATAATTTTATTAATAAAAAATCGTTTCTAAAACTACAGACGCATTTTTTATTAGGTCTCTTAGTAAAAAAAAAAGTCTCTGAAGTTGCAGAAGCATTTTTTACTATATTTTTTTTTAGTAAAATAACGTCTTTAAAACTGCAAAAGCATTTTTTTACTATGTTTTGCTTAATAAAAAGGTATTTCTGAAGCTATAGATGCGTTTTTTGCTATAGTTTTCTTAGTTAAAAAGCATTTCTGAAGTTGCAAAGACGCTTTTTACTATGATTTTCTTAGTAAGAATTACTTCTAAAGCTTTGGAGATGACTTTACTATTTATTCAAATCAAATCAAATATTTGAATACTTGATTTAAATTTGATCGAATCAAATCAAACATTAATTTAGATTGATCAAATAAATTATTCTTTATTTAAATTTGGTTGAATCAAATAAAATATAAATTTGTATTTGTATTTGATTTGATTTTCAAATCAAATATTCAAATATCAAATTGAATTGTAGAACCCTATCATTAATATTAGGATATATTATTTGAAAAGAAAACTGATCTATACCAGGTAGCTGTTTAATATTTTTAGCTTCAAATGTATCAAATGCTAATACTAGTAGTAATACTATAGTTTTGAAATATTTGTTGGTCAAAAGATATATACCTTTTAACATAATTTTTTCAAAGTTACTACTGAAAAATCTAAAGTTAAATTTCAGTTGCTTATTCAAAATAATAATCCATATAATAATTCTATATTAACTTAAAAAGAATGATTAAATTAGCATACTATTTATTTCTTACTATAAATTAAAATAAATTAGTTAAACAACAATTTTTTCAAGGTCTTAAATCTGATAATTAAATAGAAGTGAAATAAATTAGCTTAGAGACTCCTATTTTTGAATTAATTAAGAAATTGAAAAAATTAAAAGTTATAGTGCTTAGCAAATTTTTAGAATGACTCTGCATCAACCGTCATATAAAATTAGTTTTCAAAAAGCTACTTCAGTTAAGTGTATCCCCTAAATAATTAGGTTTTAAAAAAAATGTATATATGTGAAATACGTTTGAAAATACCAGTTGATATACCAAAAAATCTTACATCTTTAGATAATTATATTAATAATAAATTAATAAGAAGATTAGGTATTGCTAATATTAATTATGTTAAGCTTTCCAAACAAATAATTAATGTAATCAAAAAGATATATAAAAGTATTATAAACCTACTCATAAAATTTCTAAAATAAAGAAAATAAATTGAAAAATAAGTCTAAGAAGAAAAAATCTAAAAGTGGTCTGATCTATATAGCTAAAATAGATGAATAATCTGATTCAAATTCTTATAATAATAATATTTCTTTATTAGAATCTGATAATAGCTCTTCTAACTTTGAGAGTTCTTCTTCTAAATCAGAATCTGAGGTTGAGGCTTAAATTAATATTAATATATCTCAGGCAAAAAAAAAAGAGCATAGCACTATTATATCCTTATGAAAGAAGAAATTAAAAGATCATAAGTCTCATAAGGGATCCCAAAGAGATCAGATAAAAAATATAGAAACAGCTCTTTTAGTTTCAGTTCTTATCTTTAAAAAGAAAGAGCAAAGTTCAAAGTCCTATCATAAGATGATTAATCTTGTATAGATAAAATTATGAGAAAATTATTAAGAAAGTATTTACACTAGTTGAAATCAAAAAAATTGCCATTTGTTATTCATTGGAAATTTGGATTAAATTCAGAAATTAGTCAAAAATCAGCTATCGTATTTATGGCCGATTTATGGTAGATTAGAGTTGAGCCAAAAATCAACTCTTATTGATCTAATAAAATAATGCAAAAATTGTCTAATTGAAAAAGATTAGATAGTAAACAGTCATTCTAAATAGAACGATATAATTATCAGCCTAAAAAATCAATTCAACATATTTCAATCAGATGATACAAACCCGATAAGAATAATTAAAAAATCATTTCAAAAGGATGATAGATTAATTATTTATTAAAAGTGTTAAAAATCATTCCTTTAGAATGATAAATCACTATTCTTATTGAATAATTTAAAAAATTGTCTCTTTAGAATGATAAATTATCATTTACTAAGAATAATCAAAAAAATCATCCCAAAGAGATGATAAAATCAATTGTTTATTAAGAACAAATTCGTTCTTTGAAAATAATAAAAATTATTTCTTTAAAATAATGATCATTCTATAATAATAATAAAAAAATTATTTCTTTTAAAATGATTATTATTCAATTTGAATAATTCAATATTATTCTAATCAAATAATGCAAAATCATCTAATTGAAATGATCAAATTATTGTCTTTTCAAGACAATATACTATTGTTCAAATCAAAATTATTGTTCTAATTGAATGATATAAAATCATTTAATTAAAATGATTAAATTATTATTCCTTTAAGATGATACACTATTATTAAATCATTTGATTATAATGATCAAATCATCGTCCTCTAAGGGATAATACAAATTATTCAATAGAAATAATGTTTCAATTAGATAATACAAAAATCATCTAATTAGCTAGAATAATTATGAATTAATTGAAAACTTTTGAAAAATTTTTTCCTTTTTTTTTCTATATTTTTTTCTCATCTTGAAGATATTTACCATTTTCTTTAAGAAAATTCTCATTTCAAAAATATGATAGTTTATTCTTTAAATGAAAATTTACTATTTTTCTTATTTTTTCTTTTTTTTTTAGGAAAATTCTCATTTTTAAATAAGATAAGTAAATCAAAAACAAGTTTTTGAAATGAATTTTTCTTTCTTTTTTTTGTTTTTGTAGAAAAGTTCTCATTTGAAAATAAGGTAAGTAAATCAGAAGCAAGTTTCTTATTTTTTTAAGAAATTTCTTATTTTAAAATAAGAAATGTAAATCAGAAGTGATTTTTAGATAGATTTTCTTCTTTTTTTTTAGGAAAATTATTATTTTAGAATTTAGATAAACAAATTGTGATGAATTTTTTGGTAAAAATTTATTATTTTCCTTTCTTTTTTTTCTTTTTTTTAGGAAATGGTAAAAATTTACTATTTTCCTTTCTTTTTTTTTTCTTTTTTAAGGTAAGCAAATTGTTAATAACTTTTTAGATGAAAATTTATCATTTTCCTTTCTTTTTCTCTATTTTTTTAGAAAATTTCTTATTTTGGATTAAGATTAACAAATTATTAGTGACTTTTTAGGTAAAATTTATTATTTTCCTTTTCTTTTTTTTATTTATTTAAAAAATTTCTCATTTTGGAATTAAAATAAGCAAATCATTAGTGACTTTTTAGGTAAAAATTTATTATTTTCTTTTTTTTTCTTATTTTTTTAAAAATACACTATAATAAGTTAATCAAAAATGAAATTTTTAACTCATTCCTCTATTTTAATTTATTTTTATATATATTGCAAAGTGTTACTTTTTAATAAATTTGAATTTAACAGTTATGTAAAATAATAAAAATATAAATTTAATAAATTTAAATAAATTTAAAATTGTTATATTAGTTTTGATTTATGATTTTTAGTTGATTTTAAGTAGTTGAATTAGGTTGATTTTTAGCAAATTGTGTTTGATTTATGATTAAATTGTAATTGATTTTAAATAGTTGAATTAGATTGATTTTTGCTGAATTGTATCTGAATTGTGGCTGAAAAAAATACCAATATTGCTATTATTCCTGAAGGGCTGGCATCTCATTTACAACCCTTGGATGTTTCAATTAATAAATCATTTAAAGCAAAGATAAGATTTATTAATTTATTAAATATTTATTTTATTTATTTTAATTTTAAATTGTACTTATAAATTTATTTTTTATAGATGTGAAAAAATTACAATGAATGGATGTCTGAATCTTTAAGGGAATTAACAACTGCTGGTAGAATCAAAATGCCATCCTATGAAACTGTTGTAAATTGGGTTAATAGATCATGGAACGCGATTGATATTGGTTTGATCCAAAGATCTTTTAAATGCTGTGGCATTTCTAACAAACATGATGGAACAGAAGATGATTGGATTTTTAATTATGAACGTCTTGGGCAAGCAAAATCAGGTGATGAAATAGAAATTTTAAATGATGATGATGAGGAGAGAAATTATGATAATGAATGGAATTAAATGTAATCATGTATAACAATCATTTGATCGACATATCGATCAATTTAATTGGTTGATTTATTAGTACCCCGGTATTAATCAAAATTTTATATTTGTGATTGAATAGTATCCGTTACTATTCAAGGGGGATGGATATTTTGCAAAGGGGGTACTAATGTCAGCGCTATACGGTAGTAATCTACCCTTAGTTCTTCTATATGGTAGCTATTAAAAAAATTTTAATTCCCTACATCAGCAGAGATTTATATTATGGAAATCTCCAGATGTATGATGGATTCCAAAAAATAAGTTATGTAATAAAGGACAAAAAACATTATAACCGGTTAATTAATTAACCCATCATACACATCATAAACAGATCGACATCACACAAAAAGTAAAAAAATTTTTCCGAGAATTAGATTTGAAAAAAAAAATGCTTTTATTTCCTTCCATTTCGCCATTTCTAAAGTAAAATATAAAGTGGATCGTTCATTTTATATTATTTTTTTTACGATATAATTAAATAATTTTAATTATTATGATTATTATTATACATTAGAAATTGCATAGAATTTGAACAATCTTTTTTTCATTTAATTAATATTGGGGTGAAACACTAAATTATTTACTTGTCATTATAAATAAAACGTGGATATTAAAAATAATAAATATCGTAGTTTAAGTTAGGTAAATTACATAAGAGTATTCGGAATTAATATAACTCAATTACTTTTCCCTTATTAATTATTCTTTGCACGTTTCCTCAAAGTCTCAAATTCTAATTTTTTTTATTTTTTTATTTTTTTTTTTTTAAAAAAAAAAAACAGATTAAAAAATGCCAAGACAAATGATAAATATAAAATAAATAGCTTATTCCAAACCTTCTTCCGATTCAAATTCTTCATATTCATCTTCCTCTGTATTGTAGATTCTAAGTTCATAGTTCAATTTCATATAATGAATTAGAAAATATCGCAAAAAAAAAAAAAAAAAAAAAAATTCATATATTTACGTCCAGGCTTGAGGATATAAGTCATCTTTAAAAATTCTACCCAAATCCCAAGAACTCTCGTCAGTACTTTCTTCTGAAAACCATTTGATAAAGCTTAGGTCATCATCCTCATCAATTTTGTGTTTCTTTGTATAGTCCTTTGAAACAAAAAAAAAAAATAGCAGGTATGTTTCAATTCCTGTATTTTCTGCATATTGACAAATTCAAATATTAAATTTATATACCCTTCCTTCAAACCACTCAATGGTTGTACTTTTTATCATTCGTTGTCCATCCGCATCGACAATAAATTCCTAATTTATTAAACAAATAAAAGCGAGAACATTCTATATGCAAATCAAACATACGATTAATTTACCTTTATGAGTTCTTTGTTCTTGAAATATTCATTATCCGAAAAACTCAAGATAATTTTGAAATTTTCTGACGTATTTTCATCCATTTCAATAGTCACGTCATTGATGTATTGCACCACCTAAGGACGAATTATACGAATTATTAAGAAATCAATAGACTCAAGATATACCTATCACATTTAAATTGATCATGTAATATACCGAATAATCATCGTTATCCAAATATTGTCCTATAACATGAAATCATTTAACCATTTTTTTTTTTAAAAAAAAAACATTAAGGACTTGATTAGAAAAATTCTGTAACTTACCGATAAGAACCTGTTTCATAAGCTATCACCCAACACAAAACAACAAAGTACGATAAAATTTGATATTTTTAAAAACTTGTTTCAAAATAATTATTTACTGTAATACCTACTACTTGTGACCAAAATTTTGGGATTCGTTTTAAAACATTCCTCCTTTTTTCATAAATAGGTTTTAATGCTTTAACGTGTTGTTTCGCTACACAGGAAAAATTCATTTAGAAAAATTCGTTTCATATCACTGACGAAATTTTGCATTAATTACCGATTTCAAGTTCGATATTGTCGAATTCTTGGGTTATTACTCCCATGTCCTCGATAATTGATTCATCGAGCACACCATTTTCTATTTCAGAATTAGAACTTGTTGCCATCTTTTCTTAAGTTTTTAAAAAAAATTTTTTTTTTTTTCGGAAATTAAAAAATTTAAAAATAAAGCTATAGACCTGATAGGCTTATTGCCTATTGTGCTACGATTTATTCATCGGAGAAGAAACTCTACTCTTTTTGAATTGGCGAATGTTACATGGGTTACACCATATCTAATTTCGGATGGTTTTTTTCTTTTATAAACGACGTTGTTCCGAACTTCTGAGCTTTATAACCCCCATTCAACGAAATACTTTTATTTTATAATTTCAATCTCTTAAAAGTTAATTTAAAATGGAAAAAAGTTCAAAACTCTGTGTTTTAGCTGACAACACGCTTGTTAGCATTGTTGAAAGAAATAGATGTAAGACCGAAAATATTGATTATCCGCATGATATAACAATTAATAAGAATATGGATAAGTTGCGATCTGGCATTAATGAGCTTGAACAAGAATTATCGATAGCCGAGGAGTCAGGGGCTCTGTATGTGCAATGTAATTTCGTTTACACACTCATTCGTTATTTTGACTAAAATAATATTTTATTTGATTTATTTTTTAACAAAATAAAAAAAATAATTTCATATTAGAAATTCCAAAGAACTCAAGGAAAAAGAAGATACACTCATCAAGTTGACAAAACAATTCGAAAAACTTGAAGCTTTAATGCAAGATAGAAATGATATCACTGCCAAGTATGAACTCAATAAAGTAAAGATGTGTGTTTATTTAAACTAAAATCTAAGCATCATATAAAAATTTTTAGAGAATTATTACTCGGACTTAATTCCATGAACGATTCTTCCTCCAGGAAATCGAAAAAAACTGTTCGATTTTCCGATCAAGTCATAGAAACCGATGATCTTGATAATACTCAAGTTCTTCAATTGCAGCAACGAATGATGCAAAGTGGGTTAAAAATATATATATATATATATATATTTTAAATTATTATTATTATTATGAGATTACTTATTACCAAACATCAAAAATGATCATTTAAAATTTAGGTCAGGATGAAGATTTAGATAGATTGGACCTTGCAATAGGACGTCAAAGAGAAATGGGATTATTGATCGGCGAAGAATTGAATTATCATGTGGAGTTATTAATGGAGACAGAAGATGCAGTTGATAGAGCTGAAGGAAAATTAAATAGAGCAAAGAGGAATCTCTCCAAAGTATCAAAACGAGCAAAAGAAAATGGTAAATATTCTATCCATCGATTTATATAATATATATATATACATATACTGTATATATCACGATATATATTATTAATTTTATATATAATTTATTAGGTTCTTGCTGGATTATTGGATTATTGATTTTCATATTAGTTTTATTACTTGTAATTTTATCGTAATTTTATATATTATCGTGTAAACAACATTTGTGCCTTATATTTTTTTTTTATTAATTATCATTATAGATTATCTATGTTATTAGAATTATATATAGCCTGATTATTTACTCTTTTATAATCATCCAACTTAATATTTTATCTCTTATTCATTAAATTATTGCATGATTCGCATTCTTTCAGACAGAAAATAGGTTATCAAATTCCTCGTTTTAATTATTAATTTTTTATTTTATTTTTTCCCTTCCTTTTTGTTGCTTTTAATTTTTTCTTTGGATCTTGGGTATTTTCAGCTTCTAAAATATTACGCTTCTTTTTTTGAATTTCTTTTGAAGCCCCAAAATTGGTATCATGCAAATGCTAATAAAGCAAAATAAAAAAATAGCTCATTAATATTAACAACGTATTAAACATTTCAAGAAAATAAAATGATAAAAATTTACCATCGTAGCGACACGTTTTGCAGTTGCAATTTCATTCAAACTTTCCAATACTCTATTCTCGTTAATCTCCCATTCTTCCATTTTTTTATCTAAAGAGAACAAAAAACAAATATTATTTGGGCACGCTATGATAAAGAGATATTTGATTGTTTAACTCACTTATTCTCGTTTCAATATTTCGTACAAGTTCAATATCGCGCTCGGTTACAATTGACAAAGCCGTACCGCCTCGACCTAAAGGCATTAAATTTCACTTGAGAATTCAAGAAAAGTTCATCAAAACCAAATTTATATGATTAAATATTCGACATACCAGCTCTTGCAGTACGACCAACTCGATGAATGTAATCTGTGGGATCACGTGGGATATCAAAGTTAATTACCACTTGCACAACAGGAATATCAAGACCACTGTAAAAAAAAACACAATGATTTCATAATTAACAAAACATTGCAATTCAATAAGAAAGGAATTTAAAGATTTTAAACACCAACCGACTACCAACGTCAGTAGCGATCAACACTTTCACTACTTCTGCCTTGAATTTACCCAAACTGTTTAATCTTTCTTGTTGACTCATTGTCGAGTGTAAACTTGTACAACGAATATCCAATTCCACGAGCATAACACGCAAAATTTCAGCGGTACGACATCGTCCACAAAATATGATAGTGGATTTATTTGAAAGTTTTTCTGATCGAAGAAGATGTGTTAAATAAGGTTCACGTATATGTGATGGAATCAATACATAATATTGCGATAAGGATGATACTGTCGAAATGCTAGATCAAGAATATATGAGTTTATTAAAACAATCGATGATGAATGAAGTAACTTTTTTTAAAAAAAAAAAAAAATTGATCAATGAACTTACTCCGATTTCACTTGATAAACAAAGGGTTTCTTGTTAGGATCTTCTTGCGTGTCTTGTAAATGCAAAATATTTTCTGTCATCGTCGCCGTAAATAATAAAGTTTGGCGTTTCTTCGGTATAGAATCGAATATAACTGCAAGATCTTCCACAAATGTATCAGATAACAAACGATCCGCTTCATCAAGAACCTTAATCAATGCGAAATAATTATAATGAACAATCAATCCTCTAAAAGATAATCAAGAAATAGCGTAAATGAAAATTACCAACCAAAAATCTTATTCTTCCTAAAAAAGATGCGATTGCACTACTATTGATATGATCTACAAGTCGACCAGGTGTCGCTATAACCACATGTGGTTTCCTAGATAATTGTATTGCCTGACTCATCATATCAAGTCCTCCAACAACAACACATTCTTTAAGGTTTATACCGTTACCAAGTACTCGAAATTGATCAGCAATTTGAAAAGCCAATTCCCTAAAAATCAATTGAACTTTTTTAAATTAAAAATAAAAAAAATAAAAAAACTTGGGTTGAATTCAACAAACCTCGTTGGAGTTAAAATAAGTGCAAATACACCAAATGGATCCTCCGATAATTTCTGCAAAATAGGTAAAGCAAATGCTGCAGTTTTTCCTGAGCCTGTTTTTGCTCCTCCTATACAATCTTTTCCTTTTAATATTGGCGGTATACAAGCCTTTTGTATTTCTGAGGGAGAGTTTATTGACATGGCTTTCAAAGCATCAGCTAACCATGATTTTAACCCTAATTCCTCAAATGTCTTTGCTAATGAATTCTCAGATATTATTTGCAAATTATTCTCATTGATGAATCCCTCTGATTCTGAAGAATTGACTTCATCGTTGGATAATGACATTTCGTAAGATCTAGATCTGCGTATCAAATAACGTTTAGCATCCCGTAAATATTAACTGCAGTGTAACAAAATTTGTCAAGATTAAATTACGATTTTACTAATTTCCCCCACTTTCTGTTCTGATTGGCCGGTATAATTGATATTAGTTACCATTTGGCCAAAATTTTTTAAGTTTTGGTCGCCAAATATATATTTATATTGTATATACCAACCTGATAATTCTAAAGCAATAAATTGGTAACCAGTAATTGTAAAAAAGATGAAAATAGCTTATTTATAAACATCAAATGGTATATAATCAAATTGTAATTTGCTAATAACATATCATCTATTGATACTAGAAGTAACTAGAAGTACAAATTTGATATACTGTAGATCATCATAATAATTTAACAAGCTATATTTCATTTTTTTATAATCACTGGTTAACAGGTATTATATTTTTCTGAAAATAAGCAGCTTATCTTTGGGTAGTTTAATAAAATGAAAGAATTCAATCGCACAACCATTAAATCATGTGATTTTTATTGATCAAATTTCAGATACATTATTCGTAATTTATCATATAACATGCAAAATATGTGAAAATAGTAAAATAAAAAAGAGTAGTTGTTAGAACTGTTAAATACAAGACTCAAATTGTAAAATGAATACAAAAATTACACTTAGCTAAACATAAAAAAGAGGTTATTGCTTATATAAAAAAACTATTGAATAATCAAATAGAAAGATAATTTTATATTAATTGTGATGTAATAAGCTATTATAAGTACAAATTCAAATGAACAAGTGAAATCAAGAAGAAAATCAAGCAGGTTGGTTAGCTCTGGTAAAAAGCCTTATTTTCAGAAGCAAAGAAAAGGCTTTATATCTAAATAATATAACAAAGCAAATAAGATCTTATAGTAGAATACATAATCATAAGAAGCAAATATTATTAATGTTAGATATTGGGCTTTATAAAAAGATTCAATTTAGCATTGTATTGTAGAGTCAACAATTTCATAATTTATGTGCAATAATATGTTAAATCCCAAATCTGATCAAATTAAAGTTAATAAAAAATGTTATAAAAGAAGTATAGAAAAATATATAGTATGAATTAAACACTTCTTTTTTTAAAAATGTACAAATTTATAATGATTTCTTATTAGGATATGATAAAGAATTTTAAATTAGTGAAGATGATAATAGCAAAAATATTAAAAATAATAAAGATAAAAATGATCAGTAATAGATAAGTTATAATTAAATTTAAATATTTATTAAGTATTTTATTTATTAAATATTAAAATTTTAATAGTTTACAAATAAATTCATAAAAACTTTTTTTGATATTTTTTCAGTAAAAAAGTAATAATGTTAAGACTATACATGAAGTCAAAATGGATCATTTCGGATATCCGAAATGGTCAAAATGGTCAAAATCATTTTTTTTTAACGATGTGGCACTGCTAATAACTTTATTTAATTTTTATATACTAAAGTAGAAAAAAAAAACTAATTTTAAAGTACTAGCTATCCCCCGTAGTTATATTACAAACCCATTTAAATCGACCTATCATCATCTTTTCCCTCCAACAGACCCACTAAATGCATATTTAATAACTACTGTTATTACCAGAAAAAGAAAAAGAAGAAAGTCAGTGCCTATCTAAAAATCCATCCAAGAGTTACCATATATGTTTGCCTTGTGAATCCCTGATTCCAAAATTAGGAATAAAGGTTTTTTAAGGGAGTGCAGTATATAGGCCACCTTGGGGGTTCTGGTGCAGATTTCAAAATAGTCCTCCAAACCTCGCCTACGAATCAAATTTGCTATATGATTTTCATTATCCAATTCAAACCTCTAGCGCCTTTTAACTCCATTATAGATGATGATATCGAATTTGACTAGGAATTAGCCTGTCTGATACCAGGAAG
>CAMKVN010001995.1:0-15446 GCA_946474995.1 Funneliformis geosporum
ATATAAATTTTGTAATCTGCATTAACTATAAGTCAATTTATATTATTAATGCTCCGGAAGCAGATTTCTTAAAAGAAAACATTCTGGAAGCGAAATTCTTAAAAATGCTTCGGTAGCGTATTTCTTTAAAAAAAACGTTCTAGAAGCGTAGTTCTTATAGAAAAATGCTCCGGAAGCGTAATTCTTAAAGAAAAATGCTCTAGAAGAGCAATTCTTAAAGAAAAAACACTCTGGAGCGTAATTCTTAAAGAAAAATTCTCTAGAGCATAATTCTTAAAAAAAATACTCCAGAGCGTAATTCTTAAATAAAAAATACTCTAGGAGCGTAATTCTAAAAGAAAATACTCCTGGAGTGAAATTCTTAAAGAACAACGCTCTAAAGCGAATTTCTTAAAGAACGACATTCTGGGAGCGTAATTCTTAAAAAAAAATGTTTCGGAAGCGTTTTCACTTCAAGAGAATCAATTTGGAGGCGTTTCTCTTGAAGGAAACTATTTCAGAGACGATTCTCTTAATGGAAATTGCTTTCCGGAACTTTTCAATAATTCCGAAATTTTTTTTGGATTTTTGTTAATAATGTAAGCCATATGAGCCGGCTTGTTTGACTCGTGAGCCAGCTTGGCTTACCATATTTTGGATTCGAGCCGAGCTGGCTTATGAGCTGAAATAATTCAGCTCAGCTTGAACCGATGGTAAGCTTGCTCATGCGAAGCTTTACTTCAGATTTATATATCTTATTTTTAAATGAGAATTTTCCTAAAAAAGAAAGACAAATCCACCCAAAAATTTATTTCTGATTTACTTATTTTTAAAATGAAAATTTTTTTAAAAAAAATGGTAAAAATCTTCAAGATAAGAAAAAAAATACAGAAAAAATAAGGAAAAGGTTAAAAAAAAGGTAAAGTTTTTGATTAATCCAAAATTTATTCATAATTATTTTAGCTAATTGGATGATTGTTGTATTGTCTAATTGAAACATCATTTCTATTGAATGATTTGAATCATCCTTTAGGGGATGATGATTTGATCATTTTAATCGGATGACTTTTTATCATCATATTAGAATAATGATGTTGATTTAAATGATAGTATATTATTCTAAAAAAATAATAGCTTGATCATTCTAATTGGATAATTTTGCATCATCCAATTGGAATGATGTTGAATCATTCAAATCAAATGATCATTATTTCAAAAGAAACGATTTTTATCATTCTTATAGAACAGTTATTATTTCAAAAAAAAAGAGATTTTATCATTCTTATAGAACAATTATTTTTCCAAAAGGAATGATATTAAATAGTTCATCATTTCAAAAGGAACAATTTTTTATCATTCTTAATGAATGATAGATTTATCATCTCTTTTTTAATTGTTCTTAATGAACAATCGACTTATAATCCCTTTGGGATGATTTTTTAAATTGTTCAATAAGAACAATGATTTATTATCTCAAAAGGATAATTTTTTAAATTCTTCTTATTGAACAATAATTTATCATTCCTTTAGAATAATTTTTTTGATCATTCTTATTGAATGATGATTTATCATCCCTTTGGAATGATTTTTAATTATTCTTAATAAATGATCAACTTATCATCTATTTGAGATGATTTTTTAAACATTCAATAAGAATAATAATTTATCGTTTCTTTGGAATGATTTTTTTGATTATTATTATTGAACGATAATTTATTATTCTTTAAGATGATATTTTAGATTATTCAATAAGAACAATGATTTATCATCCCTTTAGAATGATTTTTTAAATTGTTTAATAAGAATAATGATTTATCATCCCTTTATGATAATGATTTTTTTGATTGTTCTTATTGAAAAATGATTTATTATTTCTTTAGGATGGTTCTTTAAATCATTCAATAAGAATGATGATTTATCATCTTAAATGGATGATTTTTTTGATTATTTTTAATGAATGATCAACTTATTACCTTTTTGAGACAATTTTTTAAATTATTTATTAAGAATGATGATTTATCATTCCAAAAATATGATTTTTTTGATTGTTTAATAAGAATAATAATTCACCATTCCTATGGGATGATTTTTAAATTGTTCAATAAGAATGATAATTTATCATCCCTTTGGAATGATTTAAAAAATTATTTTAATGAATAATTGATTTATTGTCCCTTTAGGACAATTTTTCAAATTGTTCAATAAGAACGATAATGTATCATTCTAAAATGACAATTTTCAAAAATGATGGTCTATTGTCCCTTTAGAATGATTTTTTAATTGTTTCTATCAGATTTGCATCATCTGATTAGAATGATGTTGAATCATTCTTTTTAAATAATGATTGTATCGTTCTATTTGAAACGATTTTTTACTATCATATTTTTGAGATAATTTTTCCAATTTTTGCATTGTCTTATTGGACCAATTGGAATTAATTTTTGGCTCAATTCCAATCTATCATAAATCAGTCATAAATATGATGGCCGATTTTTGACTGATTTTTGAATTTAGTCTGAATTGCTAATAATGGTAAATGGTGATTTTTTTGATTTCGACTAGTGCTTTAGATTACTATTCAAATCTTATTATTCTATTTGACTGATTTTAACTTTATCTTAATACTACTATTTAATTACTTAAAACTAAATTTAATAAAATTTATTACATGTTCTAAATAATAAAATAAATATAATTAAAAATATAATCAATTTTCCCTATTTATTAAAATTTTTGTTTATAAATATATATTTTAGTTGAGTTTAAATAATATCAAGTTGATCAATAAAAAGAGTAATTAAATAACTAACTAATCTGATGAGTATCTTTAATTTGTATAATTATATCTTTCCAAATTGAAAATAAATGTGAATATGAAGTCACAATGCCTTTTTATATTTATTTATTTATTTTTTATGTTAAATATTTACAACAACTTGCATCACAACTTGATAATCTTACTTTTAAATGCTTCATTAAACAAGTAAACAAGACAATACAAACAAAGTAAATATTTAACCGGCAATAGTAAATGAGATCATTACATTGAGAAAACAAATAATTAAAATTTTGTTCAAGTTATTTGAGATTGAAGAATGTCAGTAATCATCGTTATTTGCATACTTGATTCTGCAATATCATATTTTGAAGAATATTTATTTAAACAATAGATTAATCTATTTGACCATCTTCCTTAATGAAAGGAAGAATGTTTTTCCGCAACCTCAGTTAATATGGTTATCATATCGCGACGTTTTACATCCTAGTTGGAATATTGGCCTATCCATTTATTTTTGACCGTTAGAATTGAAGTGATCTTAGTATCTACAATGATTTCCTATATATTAAATACTTTCTTTCGTTTTGACTTATGAATAACATGATTAAAAAAAAGAGATACTAAAAATCGCTAACGCAACCTTAATTTTGACCAATTAGAATATAATGTAATTTATTTGAGCATTGTAAATAAAGAATAATAGGCTTTCATATAAATACTAAATAAAGTATGATATGATAATAAATTGTTTAATTTAATAAACCATGCTGTCTTCATAATCTTTCATTTGGAATCACTCAGGAATAATCGTAATCTCTCTTTGTTCGCATCTTAAACGGAATCAATATTTAGTAAAAAAGATTATCAACCATCAAATTAATTCTAATTCTTAATCTTTGTTTATTTTCCGCTAAATGAATTTAATATCCAAGCAATATTATCATTAGTTTTTGCGAAAAAAAATTTTCGACAAGTTAACGAGGTTTCTTATATATAATTAATGTAACTTAAATAATCAACAGAAAGATTTTTATTTTATCGTCCTTTTTATGCATAAAATAAATGCCAGCTCACCTTTGAAGGAACATCAAGAAGTTGATGACATATTAACGAAAAGTGATAGAATTTATTAAAGACAGTAATTGCTATGGTAGAATTTGAGTTCATACTTCAAGATAAATATTTTATAAAGTGAAATTTCCTAAAGTCACGTTGTAATATTTCAATATGACGTCGATTATTGTAATACAAATTTTCGAATTAAGTTCATACGATGATGATCGTTAATCCCACATTCCGAAATAAATGTATAAATACATCTTGAACCCAGTCGTTAAATTTCAGGTTTGATTTTTATAACTTTTTAGTTGAAATTTCGTTCCTATAAGGTTTAAAAGATGCATGTTAGTATAGTAGCAATACTGACAAAGTTTGTTTCTTGTTGAAACAAATAAATGACATCTCAGTTTATGGTTTCTCATATCAACTCATGTTACATGACATTGGGATCTATCAGTTTCATCCGACTATATGCCCGAGGCTAGTCGTAACTGTGTCCACTTGACATGTGTGATGACTCAAATTCCTGCCGCCAGATCATCATTGATTTTTTTTTTAAAAATTACAGTATAAAAAAAGTTCGTTTGGATAAAAACGAACGAATTTTTGTTTAATTAATCAAAGCATGTTACATGACTTATCTGTTTCATCTGAATATATCCCAAGGTTAGTCGTAACTTGTTCACTTACAATATGGAATAACTTAAATCCTTAACAGATCATTATTTTTTTTTAAAAAAAATAACGAAAATTATTTTAAAATTTAAGTTATGAGCGATATTATATAAAGATCGTATGACTAAAGTAAGTTCGTAAATTCGGTTATAAAAATTTTGATTTTAATATTTTAAAAATCAAAATCAAAAGAAAGGAACGAAAGTGGATAAAAATAAAAAAATATATTTATATCAAAGTAAATTTGCCATGATGTTATCAATCAATGTTACATAATAACAAATTCGAATGACGATTATTTGCATTAAATCATTGTATTTTTATATTAGGTCTGACAACAATTTGTCAAGGAATGATGATTGGCCGGTTTACCATAAAAAATTATTTTACCCAAATCTATTTGTTTTGGTATATGTGATAATTTGTGATAAAAAACAAAATTACATTGATCAATAATTATAAACTTTACAATAAACAAAAACTGCTTAATAAGTTAAAGATGGTGTTAATACACTTCAATTTCGTCAAGGGTCACGAAAAAGAATTTACATTTGAAGCTTGGTAATTAAATTTCATGGTAATTAATAATTTCAAATATAAAATGAATGGAAGATAAATTTATTAGAGAATAGAAATTATCTATAACATCTAATTTTTTTTATAACGAAGAATGATTCATTGGTGAATTTAAAAATTTAACACTATTTCCCTTTATAAATATAATAATAGATAATAAAAACATTTACTAAGGAGTCCAATTACTACCGTTATCACCGTCTCAGTCTAATAACTCCGAGCCGAAAGAGGAATCTCATGAGAAAAAAATCTCTTAAAATAATTCGCTTAACCCAATACAGAGTTATTAATAATTTTCTTTTTGACCTCATTCCATAGATATCTCTTGGATTGAGATCTGGCCTTTGAGCCGATTAAGATAATACTTTTAATACCTTTTTGGATTGGCAATCTTTGATTTGAGAGGACGAGCATTATATTTTTGAAACAAATTCAAGATTAATTATTTTGAATAGTTTAATAACGTCTAACTTTTTTTAAACTTTTGATGATTTCGTCAATTTATTTCTTTCATTTACAAATTCGAAAATTCGCAACGATAGTCATAGAGAATTACAAGGCAAGGCACGCGATTTACTCAACTTTAAAAAGATCTTAATCCAATGATATTTAGATTCGGATAAATGTAATGATCAAAATCTAATTTAATCCATGATACTTTCGTGTGAATAATTTACTACGGCGCGGCGTTTAAACCACACTCTCGGCTAAACTGCCAAAATAACCAAAAATGGTATCGCTCGCTAATAGTTTACAATTATTCAAAACTTCTTTTAATAATTCAAGTTATCAATATTCGTAAATAATTGTTTGAATATAACTAAATTTAATGAATCATTCATTACCAATCTTGCCAAGGTCGAGACTTTAAGTATTCAATTTGGTTAGGTATTTAAGATCCAAATTAGGAATTATGCTAGTTTAAGATGTTGAAACCTTCAAAATCCTTTCATAAAGTGATAATAAAATTTTGATAGCTTGGAAATAATAGATAACAATGGTAAAATAACTTCCATCAATATGCAACTTTATTAACGTGGAAGCCTTGTTTAACGGTTGACTTTGATTTAATCTACGACAAAATATTTTTTAACATGTCCAAATACCTTAAATCTTTTTGAACGGATATCAACTCAGTCAATCCATTCGAGATGGATTTCTCAAGAGTAGGATAACTACTGAAGAGATATATGAACTTCATGTAAATTTTCAAGTCGATTTGATTCTAAAATAATTCTCGTATCATTTACATAATTTTATTCTGTCAACCCATTTGGTAAATAAAGTTGACGATTTCCAGGGAAATATCAATTATATCATCAACATCATTAATCGAAAGACAGTTGTAATGTAATTAAAAATGATTCCTGATGTTAAAAAGGTGATTTCTAAATCACGATGTAAACTTAGCCAACTACCAATAATCAGTTGTAGATGACGTATACTAATTTGAAACGACATCAATTTAGGAAAAGTAATGTCATAATTTTTTGTCATGTAATAATTTTTTGCGGAATAATCATTTCTATTAATCTAAAGCATTATATAGATCAATTTATTTTTTTTTTTTTTAATCGATATCGCTATTGCCCGCTTTTGACCTTGACCATTCCCATTTCATTTTTTTTGGCACATTTTCTTGAACATTTTCATGATCACCAAACATTTTCGTTTACAATTTCCAGACATCCAAATTTCGTAGGAAATTACTAATTTTTAATAGCAGTCTCTTATATTATTTTGTAAAATCGCGACCTATTCCTTATCAATAAAATTACCGTATGTGTTTTTATAAATATCAATATACAGTGCATCACGAACTAATTATGCATGTCATTATGACATTGCATTGAATGATAATTTATATAAACGGCGCAGTGCGGAAGTCAATTTGCTTCTCTTGAAATATTTTAAACATTTTAAATTTAGAATATTTCTCATAACTATGTTCTTTTTCTGCGCCTTCAAATTAACATTACTGATCAGCTGAGCTTGATTCTAGAAATCTTGATCCTAAAAGAGTAAATTGGAATTCCGACAATGTTTTGTGTAACAGAAAATTAAAATATAAATATAAAATGTAAATTTATCTTTTTCATTTCCTTTTTTTTCTTTCTTAAATATGGAACTTACTATAAATAATGGTTCTTTTGATCCAACTCCAAAATTAAAATCCAGTCCTATACCAATTATGTTTATTCCTTTTAAATACGAATGGAATAATAAATGTCATTGTGGAAATGAATACTCTTATACACGTTTATTTAACCAATTATATTGTAAAAATTGCTTTTTCGAGTATATTAGTTCTATAACTGATGATAATACGTGTTTGGATGTGCTTATAGTTACAAATAAATATAAATATTGTAATAAACATGAAACTAGGAATGAAGATTTTTGCACGCCAAACATTCAAGAATGGTGTGAAACTTGCTCCGATATTTTATATTTCAAACAAGTATATAGTCGAAATAGGGGTATTATGAATATTTATCTACTCGAACTATTTGAAATTATTAAGGATTGTAAATTATGTGGGAAGTTAGTTTATCAAGGAAATTTATATAATTTTAAGATGTGTTCAGATTGTTATAAAATTTCTTCGGGACGGGAAGAATCAAAATTAATGAAGAAAATTAGACCAATTCTTTATTTGCCATGGTGGGATATGGAAGATACTTGTAACACTTGTGGTAGAGAACTAGAGACTATATCAGATTGTCAAAAATGGTGTTCACATTGCCAAGTAATTTATTATGGATGTAGATATTGTTTAACAACAAATATTATTTTTGGAATTACAAATCAATCTCAATGTAAGAAATGCAAAAGAATAAATTTTATTGATACGTCACTTATAAGCAGCGAAACAACATTTATAAGCAGTGGAGACAGCGACATAGATGAGTTTATTCACAAAGCATACCTTAATATTCTGACTCATGTTGATAAATATTTGGATATTATCGTGAATGATTCTAATCCATTAAATGTATATAAATCTATTAAAAAATCTTTGTTTATTTACGCTTTGTAATAAAATGGATCCCATTTTCTCAACTTTCAAATTTAAAAAAAATAGCACAAGGGGGATTTGGAATTATTTATAAAGCAAATTATTTAGGTAATATATCTAAGTATCGTTATAACAGTCCAAGTACTATATGTAAAATTGAAACTGTTGCTATAAAAAGGTTTTTAAATTCAAAGAATATAAGCCAATCTTTCGTAAATGAGGTAATAATTTAATATTCCATATCCAAAATGTAATTTTATTTAATAATCAAATTATATTATTTTTAGATAAGTTCTTATTATCTTTGTTGTTATGACGTCAATGTTAATCGTGTTATGAATTGTTATGGTATTACGAAAGATCCCAAAACCAACGATTTGATGTTAGTAATGGATCAGGAGGTGATTTGCATGGTTATTTAAAAAGAAATTTTACTGAAATTACATGGAATAAGAATAAAAAAAAATTAGGGATTTTATGGCAAATTTTAGATGGGTATTTACTTTTTATATTAAATATAATGGTATTATTTTATTAATATTTTATTGATACTAATTTATTTTTTAAGTTAGACTCGAAACTATTCATAAGAAAAATCTCATACATCGAGATATGCACAGTGGAAATATGTTATTCGTTGAATCAAATGAAAGTAACTATCAATGGCAAATTGGAGACTTTGGATTATCACAGCCTGCTAGTAATTCTTCAATAAATAATGAAATATATGGAGTAATTCCTTATATAGCACCAGAAATATTTAATGGTGCTTTATTTTCAAAAGAATCTGATATTTATAGTATTGGTATGATTATGTGGGAATTTACAACAGGTTGCAAGCCTTTCTCTGAAATTGAACATGATTATAAACTTATTTATGAAATTATTGATGGAAAACGACCTGAAATTACACAAGATACTCCTGAATTTTATGCTAATTTAATGAAAAGGTGTTGGGATTCTGATCCTTTAAAAAGACCTCCTATAAAAGAAATCCGTAAAACTATTGGTTGTTGGTATCGCGGGGAAAAAAAGGATACGCAATTGAATCAAGCTGAAAAAAAACGATTAGAATTAATAAAATTAAAGAAACTTGGTCCTGAATTTACTGAAAAGCATCCAAAATCAATATACACAAGTAGAGCATTTTCTAGATCTTCTATAAAATCACTTATGAAATCACTTAATATGAAACAAGGTATAAATTATATATAATGTGGCTTATCAAGTATTAATTTTTCCATCCATTAATATTTTTCTATTTCTATTCTAGGATATATTTCGAAGGAACATGAATATGATATAAATACCCAAAGGTAATGTAATTTTTTAATTATTAATACTATATGTTGTCTATCCATTTTAAATTGAATTAATTTATAATATATGCAATATCTAGTTCGTCTTTAGTAAATAAAAGTTCGAATATCCAGTATCAAGACGTAGGCTACGCTAATTTTTCATTAAATGGTAAAAAATATTTATGAAAATACGTACATGCTAATTAGGTTTAACTAATTATTTTTTTTGAATTTTTTATTCATTAGAATATACTTCTAAGGAATTGGAATTTGATATTTCAAGGTATGGTAATTAATCTAATATTATTAATTTTCTTTAAAATGTTGATTTGCTAGAAACCTTATATTTTTTTAATGAATTTTATAGGCAACCTGCAATAGATGTAAAATCCACAACTCAGAATGCTTCAAATACACTGCATCAAAGTGTAACTTATAATATTTCATTAAATTCATCTATTTCATCTGAGAATTCTTCAAGAAAACGTGATATTGAAGAATCAGAAATCAACTCTCAAGTTAATAGCAAACAATTTCATATTTACATTTGACTACATTTTCATGAAATTTGATTTTTATTTATTTAATTGAACTTTATAGGAAAACGCGTTAAAACTGGGGATAATTTAATTTCAGAATCTCTAAATTTAGACTTTGCGGAATAAGACTGAATTATTTAAATATACATGTACATAACTTGTATAATTTGCTCAATAATTTTCGGTTTGATCATTAGCAAAGTTGTCATTATTGACATCTCTGAACATGTGTCTTAATCATTAAATTTTTTGATCATAATAATGAATTGTCAATAGGATATTATCTTTTTTTTTAAAAAAAAAAAATTTATTTAAAGAAAATTCGTTTATCTGATTTATACCTTAATTTGCGGTATTATAACGATAAGTTATCCTTATCCTTTCAAGTATAAATTAAAAAATTTTTTTTATATATTTTGATTCGGGTTTGGTTTATTATGACAAATTAAAATTAAAATAAGTTACTGCATAAGTTACTGCATTTCATTCGCATGCCAGTCGAGACCCAATATACCAGAATAAAGCGCAATCCTAACTACTTGAGAATAGAATCAAATAACTGCGATTAATTTATGTTTTTACTAAAATTATTACATCGAATTTATTTCCATATAATTATTTTTACTTGCACAGTATGTGCAAACCTAAAGTTAACGAAGAAGTTTGTTTTAATGTAGAAAATAATCAGTAATATTTTAACAATTAAATAATGTTCTTTATCGGAGAATGTTAAAATTCAAAATCGAAAGAAGTATTTCACATGAATATTTTCGATAACAAGTGTCTCCAATAAAATGCAATGCTAATGCAATGGCTTATTGAATGAACTAGAAAGCGTTATGAATGTACATGATGTATTATAACTAAAAATATTCTTTAATTAATAGATACGGTTCGTTGAACCTATTTGATTATTAATTACTTACTCAACATCATAACTGTGTCTATTTAGGTAGCTTCAATGAACTTTATTTACTCACATGATTATACAAATTAAAATAAATTCGATTATTATACGTTAACAGTCAGTAATGTGGCTTGTACGTTGATATTTCTTGTCCTCCTAATAATTCCTCTTTTATCAACTAAACTATGTTTAGTCGGGGACGATAAAAAAAAATTTTTGTTTACAATAATTAAAAGAACGTTTATCACATAACACCGTGAAATATTCATAACATAATCTACAATTTCGCTACATGAACATGTGAGATTCGTTATTAAAATGATTTACTATTTACTGTCTCGTAAATTGTTTCAATCGCAAACACCCAATTTCTCTTTCACTTCATATTTTCAGTTTCGACGCGGTGATTGTTTTTCTATTTTCGACATAGGTCGACGTTTTTCTAGACTTTACATTCCTTCTGTGAGAATTCTATAACTTGTGCGGATATTTTGATATTTATGTCAATAGATAGTTAATTTTAATAAAAGCTGAGAAGCCTTATTTATTTAAACGTGTATTAGTGTTGAATTTTGAATCAAATAAATCAATATACTGTAAATATAATCGAATCGTTCAAATTTGAATCTCGAAATCCGAAAGTAAATAATCCCGTGCCGTGTTAAATAAACATCATCCTTAAATCACGTTAGCCATCCGAATAATATATTAGGGATGAGCAAAATTCTGATCCTATCAAAATAAGTTATCCTATCCCAACTATCCGGGATATAACTATTTTAACCCTGCCCTGCCATTTTCATAATCATATTAAATATTCGTAATTTAATTAAGAACTTATTAATCCACAAATATAAAAATATCCAAATTTTTACAAATTTTTAAATTATTTTTTAAAATTTCATTTTCGTGAAACTTTTAAAGAAACCAAATTAAGTTTAGAATGATATATAGTTATTTTTTTTTACTTTTACTTTTAAGAAATAAATAATCAACATTAATTGCGTTTTTAAATAATTCACTACTAATACGCGCGTTGCTTCATAATTAAAATTGCATCATCAGGATTCAAAGTTTTCTTGAGATAAATTATAATACTACCTTGTTTACTTTGGAATAAATAGCGACATGTACATGACGGCTACAATATCGATAACATTGCAAGATTTACGTACCTAAGCTGAACAGCATAAAATTATATATTTGCTGGTTTATTCGAGTACCGGCGTTATCAGAAGTATCGACACTTCAAACTCTTATAAGTAGAAATCGGCCCTCCTAGAAATAAAGCACTGATTATAAGGAATATTAATTCATAACTTCGCGTAAATCATTTCTACTTTTCTTTTTCCAGCTTGATTTCTTTTGTGATTCCTGATGAATTGGTCTTTAACAAATTTAAAAGATGATTTAAGTATGTTTAAAATTCTTAAATAAAACGCTAATATAAATTTGCTAATAAACTTTCATTGTCAAATACAAAATGGTATTTAATATCATTATTTCACTTATACCAAAATATCTACATCAATTTATTTCCAATTCAATTGTTATTTTAGATCATTACATTATAAATTGGAATCCTACACATTTTCTTCAAACAACCTTCCAAATTTTTTCTTTCCTGAAAATTTTTATTCCTGATTAATTAGCAAATAATCATTTTACGATATTTCTTACCACCCACCTTCCCTAGTGTAGATTGGTCGATTTGATGTTATACACGCATCAATTGTAGAAGTTAGCAATTAATAATAAAATTTTAGTCATAATGCTTGATCAATATTTCTGTTCACAGGCTGTATGCTGTGAACGGCTCTTAATATTGTATTGTATTGTTCCGATATAGTAACGTTTCAATTTATTTTTTGGATCGTCCAAGTTTTCACACGTGAAATTATTGATCATGTGGTTTGCCGAGAAATCCATTAGCTGTGGACAAAAGTCGCGCCAGTTGATAATGACGTTTGGAATTATATTTTCTAAATTTTTTACACTTTGTGAAAAAAAATAATATATATATATATATATAATAAAGCTTTCCTTATAAAGATTTATTTAGAAATTATCGTAATGAACTAGTTCCCAAATTAATTTGTAAAAAAAAAATTAAACATGGTGGGCAATGACGCGGTGTGACAGATTATTTATCAGTCACATGACCAGAGCTTTTTTAAAAAAAGAATATTTATAATAATATTTTTAGTCGGGACTTTTTATGAATGTGAATATTCGAGCGGTTGTTTATTGTATTGGGTAATTTGTCCAGTAATAAAAAAGAATTCAATTTCAGTTTCAGCATTGTGTATAAGCGTTCAAATGACATCATTAATTAGCTGATATTTTGTTGCTAAAATCATATACAATATACGTGAAATGACTTCTTTAAAAGTTTAAGCATTAATAATTGAGCAATAACGATAATATGAAAATTCAAAAAGTTTGTAAAGGTGAATTAGGAAGAGCATAAGTTATTATAATACTATCCGAATGTAAGTATTAGCTCCTTATTTCGTAATGAGGTAATTATCTGTTTATTAAAAATAATTGCAATGATAAAATAAATACAAATAAAATCAATTTTACTGCCTAAACCGGCGCTCTATAAGGCTTAAGGAGAAGAGTACTAGTTGTTCAATTCTATCAAATACCAAAAGCGAAACAAAGCATCTTTATAACAAAATTACCTCCCTACGTAATTCTCTTAATAATATCTTCTAATTATGACTGATTATTGTTATCCGGGGGCTAGAAATAAAACTTAGACAATTTAATTCAGTTCTTCGAGTTTATTACAATAACTTTATCACAATCACGCCTGTATGAAGACACAGCAAAAGGTAATAGTAAATGAATAACAAATATCTTTATTGAACTCTTGGTTTATTCAAAAGACCCTATCTCGAGTCAACTTTCAACTCAAGGGAAATACATGCTATTTATATAAAATAAACTAATATGATAAATATATCTAATATAATATATATGACAAATATAATAATAAAATAAATCTATCAAATTTAATAAAGTTAATAAAGTTAACTAAATATCATCGGTCAAATAATACAAAATATTCAGTAACTCAGTGAAAAAGATATCTGAATAAGTAGTATATATTCGGAATAAAGCAAGATTAAAAAGGAATTAAGATCAAGGTTGAGGAAGTAAAAGAACTATATAAAGGACACATCATAGATCTAAAGTCTATGATGGGCAAATTGCAATTTTTTGAAGGTAATGTCAATTTTATATTAATTAAGTATACACAACATTGGCTTTGCATAAATGTCTATTTCTCTTGTCTTTTATTAACTTATATTGAAAAGAAATTTAATCAGTACGCTTTTTGACACTTTATTGAATTCTATCTATATAACTGGATGTTATTTTTCCCAAATCAGTTGTAATCATGTAATAAAAAATGAAACATTTCATATTTACCCACCCATGCAATTTCTCAGATCATTTACTAAATAGGTTTATTTTAAATTTTGATATCGTTCAGGAATATTATTATTCGGGATATGTACTGTACTGTAACATCTTTCGTTAATATTATTTCAAAAGTTACAACGCACCAATTTTTATTAATAAAATACTTGGAAAATTAAAATTCTAGATTTTAATAAAAAATAGTGGATTAAACCATAATTAACCATCTAGCTTTCCTTTGATTATTATATTTTTGATCAGAATTAGAATGTTAAAGATTATTAGTCCGGAGCGTTAGCGAAGGACTATTTATGCATTGTATCCGTTTGTCCGCCCGCTTATCATTTGAGACGACGCATATCGGCTATTTATAAATACCGTGGTACATTTTCCTAAAAAAGAAACTGCCTGCAACATAGCGATAGATTTAATAAATTCTCCCTAAAATGTGTTGTATTTATTTTTATTAGACGTAATGACATATTCAACGATATTGACATAATTAATTCACGTGATCTTAAGCTCCGGACTTCACAACGGGAATACCGTTCCCTAGTTTATTAACTTGCAGATAACAAAAGATTCAATAACATTTGATTATTTGTGTTGGTCTTTCATGTCTAACACTTGATTTATGAATTCCACATCCCAAATAAGATCAAAACATAATTTTTAAATCACAACGTCCTTGTTTTGATTCATGAAGCTTTAAAGAAAAAATCTTCGATTATTGATATCAAGCAATTTAGCTTATTGTTACTTTCTTCTGTACTATACTTTGAAAAAAAAAGATCGACTATACAATCTTTTCTAATAGTTTTTTTCGGAAAATACCTTTTATGATGAGGAGTTCGTTAAGTCTTGTGTAGAACAAAATGTCATATCACTTTGTAAAATCATCAATAAACGCGAGAACCTAATGATAAATTTTAATTTCAGTTGGAGTTAATGAATAAATTCTGATTTACCCGTCTTAACTTTTTTCTTTTTTTAATTTATAAAAAAGTTCATTTCTAATACTTTGTCACTATTTGCATAGAATGGTACTTTGTACATTTTAATTTATAAATTTTTATTAAAATAATAATAAAATCCAATAAAAACAATTATCGTGCTCACCCATATGATGTAGACGATCTTGTTTTTTGATATTTTTATTGATATCAAAAATAAACTACAA
>CAMKVN010001996.1:0-15436 GCA_946474995.1 Funneliformis geosporum
CTTATAAAGTAAAACTTTTATTATTATAATTTTTATAATTTATTAAGAAATTTTATGATTTTAATTAATGATAAAGTAATTCAATTAGTACGCAAACATATAAATTTTTAAAAAATTATTATATAAAATTGTTTGAAACTTAATTTTAAAATTAGATTATTTTAAAAATCTTTGAAAAACTTAAAATCTTTTATTAATAAAGTTAATAAAATATATATTAAACTATAATAATGATATTAATAAAATTAATATTTAATATTTTATTAAGAAATTAACACATTTTTTTTAACTTCGCAAGCAAATTTGTCTGCTTTACAGTCTAAGGGATAACAAATTATTTGGTATAATAAATGATTACTAAAAAAAAAATACAAATATAATTTTACTATGATATAATTAAAGTTAATTTTATGATATCATTTTATAGAATAACCTCTTTATGGTTAAAGTTAAAGTAATCTTAAATCAATTTTGGTAATGATAATGTAAAAATTGTAATTAATCTCATATGAATAATTTATAACAATAAATATAAATTTATTTTTAAAAGTTTTTATAATTAAAAATAAAAAAGAATGGCTTTATTTTAATATAAAACTGAAAATTCTTCAGTAAACAAAAAAAAAAGGTAAGAAAATTTATTAGTGAGTCCAAAATTAAATTAAATTATTTATTTATATAAATAAATTAAAAATTAAATTAAAAAAATTAAAAAAAAGTTAAAAACCTCACCACCCCTGTTCTGATAAATATAAAGAAATTAAAAAAACAAAAAAATTGAACATTCTACTCTTCTTATTTCTAACTACTGGTTCACAATCAGTACATTATGAGCTTTTTTTCAATAATGCCTCATAACTAAAAAATGTAAAAATATTTATATAAATCTAAAAATTCCTAAAATTTTATTAAGAACTATTAATTAAACATTTTTAATAATTACCTGGCATCTAGTTCAAAATAGATTATAAAATCATTTCTCATTATACAATCACCTTTCCCTCTCTTCTCACACTGTTATGCTAATTACAAAAGTCTTAATAGATACATATTAATTACTTATACGATTAAGTTATATTTATCAACATATTATTATTTATTATTTACTTATCTCATAATTCCTCACCAGATTTCTTTACTTCTGCTCGCATTAGCAAGCAGAAAAATTGCTGTTATATCATCGATTTATTTTTCTCACAATACTCTATCAGAATCCTAATTTATTTCTGTAAAAATAATAATGATATTCATAGTTGTATCTTCTCCTTTCTTTGACTAAATAGTTAGTCTTAGCATCTCTTTAGATAATTCTTATAGCAGCTATTTTTTATTAGGTTTGTAAAAATTAAAAAATTTAAAAAATTTGATGTTTGATCTAATAAAATAATTGAGAGAATTAAAAGTATTCAAAAGTGAAAAATTAAATGATGGTAAAATACTTTCCTTTAAAAATAAATTTCTTTATTATTAAATTGAAATTCTAATTTGATATCTTGTGAAAAATCTTTTAATTATTAAATCGAAATTCTGATTTGATATTTTATCAAAACTTGAATAATATAATAAACTCACAATTGAAATGCTCAAACTCTTTGTATTCAAAATTTTGATTCAGATTTCAATAATAATTCAACCGTCGTATTATTTATAAAATTAGATCAACACAAATATAACTTAAACTAAATTTTTAATACAATAAATCATACAATTATAGATAATAACAATTCATTACTTAGGTGATAAATATAAATTATTATAAAAAATAATGCCACAATTTGATAAAAAAATAATAGGAAATTTCAATACAAGTTTAACAAACATTCATTACAAATCAATTAAAAATTATAAAAAATGATATAAATTTTTCAATACAATTTCAATACTATTACAGGAGGTGTTATTTAGTCAATATATTAAATTTGTGTTTTCATGACGCATTTTATTATATCATTACATTTATTATGTAAAAAAAAGTACCCTTAAATTATTAATGTTTTTGAGTTAAAAAACAATTATTATTAACATTATTATATTGTAACAATGTAAAATTTTAGCTAAAATCTGATTACAAATCCAATGTTAATTAAATGTTCTTTATCGATTCTGATGTCAATTTTATGTTTTAAGATAATCAATGTGAAACATTATAGATTCAGATGTCAATTTTATTTCTAGTACAATAGGCAATTTTATTGATATGATCATCTTTACTGATCAATTTTGTCAACTTTATTTCCTAGACGATGTCATATTACTTTCATAATTATATTTAGTTTAGTTTATTTTATAATTATCAAACATGTATAAATATCACTGTATTTTTATTAAGTCTCGATACTTTATGAGATAAAGAACTTACAATTTATTATATTATTAATAAAGCGTATAATTAACCAAGTTAAAACTTATTCTTCACAATCTTTTAACCTATGTATATGTTTATTAACTTTGTGTAATATTGTATTGATTCGTTATATTGATTTAAGATGTAGTCACTAAAACATAATCTCTAAAATATAAGAAGTTACTCGTATATAATTGAGAATAATCTTTAACGATTACTACGAATCTTCGTTGTGATTTCCTGAGTTTAGTCTTAGCATTATTAATATTTTGTGAATTTTATTTGAGTTACAAATTGGACATAATAATATTAAAATAAAAATAGTACCAAATTATTATTAACATTGTTACATTAAAAAAACAAAAAAAATTACTATTATTATTCAATTATAGTAACAAGCTTATTGAGATTGGTTTGTCTCACTGAAATAAACTGGTATTTTAAAGCTTCTTTTTTAAGCTTTTTTAATAAGCTTTTAATTCTTTATTATTCACAATTAAAAACTTTCTCCTATTGTTTCAAATTAAAATTACTTTATCATAAGCTTTAATAGCTTTATTATAAGTAATTATCGGTAAAGAATCCTCTTTTTCTTCATTTTCTTATTCTTATTTATTAAGTAAAACTGCTTTTACAATTTCTTTGTCAGATATTATTTCTCCTGTGATTTCAGACTTATCAAATTAAATAAATTCTTTGGTAGTTAAAGAATCATCAAAAATAAGTTTATCAATTAAAACTTGAATTTCTTCCAATTCCCTTAAATGATTAAGTTTAAGTTATATATCAGTAGAGGATTTATCTTCATCATTATTATCATAGAATATCTGCTTTCAATCAACAATTTTGAATTGTCTCTTGTATTGCATTATATTATGCTCAGAAAATATATTTTACGCACTTTTTAATATTAATTTTTACAGGTTCAATATGATAATCATTGAAATAGTTAAAAGATTTGATTTGATTTTGTAGATAAAGCTTTCAATATTGTGTCTAAATCAAGTTAAATTTGAATTAAAGTATAAATAAAGTATAAAATATAGGAATGTTTAAATCGAAGATGTTTCTCACCTTAAAACTATTAATAATACCTTGATCACAAGATTGAAGATACACTGTAGTGTTTGAGAAAAAATATTTAATGGTGATATTTAATTGGATAATTTCGTTTAGAACATGTGTTAGCATATTATTAACAAGGAGAAAATATTTTGATTTTGCCTTATCATTCAGTTATTAAGTTTCTTAATATATTTATTTCAAATTAATACTTGTATCCAACTTTTTTATTTTAGTAATATTCAACTGAAAGGGTCTTCTTATCAATATTTTTAGGACCTGAGGATTTTTATACTTATATATGAAAAGAGGAGCCAACTTTTCATTCACAGTTACATTATAGGTAAGTAAGATAGTTATATGATCCTTTGATTGTTTAGTTCTAGATACTTAACCATTTGATATTATACGACTGGGTTTTATCTTTCAAAATAAACCTATTTTATCGCAATTAAAAATATCATTAGGGTCATAATTTTTAAGAAGATTACAAATTTTTTATGCATTATATTGAAATCATTAAGTAATGCATTTGCAACTTTACTATGTATATTATATTACCATAAGTTATTGTCTACTCATTCATTGGAACCTTTAAATTTATTCTTACCAAACAAAAAAGTAAACCCTAAAGTTTTTGTTAAAAGAATACTATCAGTTATAATGATGTCAGCTTGAAGCATATCTTCTATCTAAAGAGTTAAAGCTTTTTCAATAAAATGAAAAGTTGTTTTTTTTATGTTTTAATTCAGCTTTATATGATTCGAGTTTATAGCAAGCCAATAGTCCTTTTCTTTTAAAATGTCACTAACCATATTTTCACTAACTTCATATTCATTTGCTAGATTTTTTTTGTTTTAATAATAGGAATAAAGTTTTTTTAAACAAATATTTTTTTTTGTATAGCAGTAAGAGACTTTCATTTTTTTTAAAAGTTCATTACTATATTTCTTTTGTTTCTTTGAGTTTACTTTCGGTATACTTATGTTAAACAAATATAAAAAAATTGCAAAATATGCGAAACAAAAAAATATTTATAAAAAAATTGCGAAATATTACATAAAATACTTTCATTAACTTTATTAAGATACTAAAAATTATAAAATTTTATGATCTTTTTATTAAAATTAATTTTTGTAAATCTACATTGTATTAAAAAAAACTTCATTATAAATAAATGTGTTATACAAAAGGGCATTTATATAATGCATGTTCACACATTTAAATTCATTAATTACTGATCTAGCTAAGATTAGTACTATTTTTATATAGAAAATCAGGGTTAAATTTACCGATCTGATACTGATACACAAACTTCCAAAAAGGATATTTCATAAATGGCGTACAAACTTTAAATAATTAATATATGATATACTAAAAAATATTCAAAAATCTGAATCTGCAAAAAAAATTAATTTTTCTATATGAACGTGTCAGATTTACATTTTAAATAAAATAGAATTTCATTATTTTATTATATTATTTATATTATTTACATAAAAAACAAGTACAATTTGATCTTTTAACTTGTTTCCAAAGACTTTCTTACGTTCAAGGTATGTTCTGCTGATTTAATTGCTTGAAGTGTCATTGCATGTTTTCAGCCTCATGAAAAATAAGTAATCCAATTTGTAATAGTAGATTCCTTTGGTATATTTTCCTTCTTTATTTCTCCTTCTTGTACTTGTTATATCAATTCATTTCGTATCTCTGCAGCTGTCATTTTATTTCTTGAGTTTGCAGTTCCTGCGTGAAACATTGTCTCAAGAAGTTGCTTGATATGTTTAGGGATTCTTTTTACAGACTCTCTAATTTTTTGATGTTATTGTAATACCTAGGGTTCCTCAAAATCAAATCAAATCAAATATTTAAGCAATTTGAATTTGATTTGATTTTTCAAATCGAATCAAATCGAATCAAATTGAACTCAAATATTTGATCGAATCAATTTGAATCAAATATTTGTCAAATCAAATCAAATCAAATAAATATTTGATTGAATCAAATCAAATCAAATCAAATATAAAAAAATTTTTTAATTTTTACAATGATATATTAAAATAAAGTTATTATAAAGGTTTAATTAAGAAAATTATTAGTAATTACACTAAAAAATTTCAAAAATAGCTTTTATAAAGTAAGTTTAGTAATGGGTAAATTTTTACTATTAAACTTAATAAAATAACTCTGCAGTCTCAGTTTTACTAAGAAAATTTAGTAATAATTGCCATTGCAGCTTTGGTTTACTAAGAAAACTTAGTAATAACTGTCATTGCAACTTTTGTTTACTAAGAAAACTTAGTAATAACTGCTATCGCAGCTTCGGTTTACTAAGAAAACTTAGTAATAACCGCCATCTCAGCTTTGTAACAATGTTATTATTAAAAAATGTTTCCAAAGTCACAGAGGCATTTTTTACTAGGTTTCTTAGTAAAAAAGCGTTTCTGAAGCAGCGAAGGCATTTTTTTACTAGATTTCTTAGTAAAAAGATGTTTCCAAAGCCACAGAGGCGTTTTTTACTAGGTTTCTTAGTAAAAAACATTTTCGAAGCTGCAGAAGCATTTTTTTACTATGTTTTTTAGTAAAAAATGTCTCTGAAGCTGCAAAGGCATTTTTATTATATTTTCTTAGTAAAATAGCATCTCTGAAGTCGCGAAGGCATTTTTTTACTATGTTTTTTTTAGTAAAAAAGACATTTCCAAAACTGCAAAAGCAATTTTTACTATGGTTTTCTTAGTAAGAATCACTCCTGAAGCTTTGAAAATGGCTTTACTATCAATTCGAATCAAATCAAATATTTGAATACTTGATTTGAATTTGATCGAATCGAATCAAAGATTAACTTGGATTTGATCAAATAAATCATTCTTTGATTTGAATTTGATCAAATCAAATATTCAAATATCAAATCGAATTGCAGAACTCTAATGTTTATATTAAAATCACCTATAATAATATGATATAATTTTTTGATTTGGCTTCTAGTATAAGATCTAGAATCTTTTGTTATATTTTTAGTATATATTGATGATCAGGAGTATTATATGTATTAGTAAAAAGATAAATTTGAATGATTATTAATTTTTATTTATTTTTCATTTGAAAATGATTCTATCATAAAAGCCTTAATAGTTAAAAATATATTTAGAAATAGAAGATTTGACTATAAAACCTATCCTTTATAATTTTGAGAGTGATTTTCATTTAATAAAAAATAATTATATGGGTGATCAGGTAGATCAGATAACTTAAAGTTATTACAAATAGAATAGGATTGTTACATAGTTAAGTAAGTTTTTGAAAGACTGAGGATGTCAAAGTTATGAAGTGAAAAAATTATTCAATTTGATTTTTTTTTGTTTGAAATACAGTTTCTAATATTATAAGTTACTATTTTAAAATTGTTAATCTCTTCACTTAATTTGTAAAAGAGAGATATATTTATTTGTAGTATTCATTGGGTATTATTAGAATATATTTGTAAAAATTGCATCATATTGTCTTTCATAATTTTGAGATTGTTTTTAGTATGACTGAAGTTATCTTGTAAAACTGAAATTTGTTTTCTTATTAATTGATCATTTGGTCATGTGATATTGATGAAGAAGGCATTGAAGTAGAGAAATGATTTTGAATAGAAACAAATTCATTTGGAGAGAAATAGTTATTTTCATTGAGAGCAAAATCATTTGAAAGTGAATTATTGATTAGGATTAAACTGCTGATATAAAGTTGATTTTCAATAGTTTCTACTTGATTGATAATATGAATTTGGATTTGTTTTAATTCAATACATACATTCTGAGTTTTTATTAGTTTATCTTCTAGAAGTTGAAATTTATTTTTCAAAGAGATTAGTTATTTCATCATTGATTTAATAGTTGATGCAACAGTTGAAAAGAAGTTTAATTTTGTTTGACTGAGTGATTCGTTTGATTATTATTTCTATTTTAAATAGTATCAGAATAAGTTGGTCTTTTGATTGATTAGAGGAATCATGATTATGTGGAATATTAGGTTTTAATATGAAGGTTTTTGATTTATATTATACTGGTTTAAATCTATTATAAAGAAGTTTAAAAGAATTAGAACGAGAACTAAAAATAGGTAACATAATTAAAAAAATAGCGCAATTGAGTTGCAACTTGTGGCATAATTAAATTTCTTATGATACAATTAAGTTGCAACTCAATTAAAATTTGAAAATAATTATGAAAACCATCTTTAATGAGGATAATTATTATATAATTGAACCTTATGATTTGAAGAACCACAGGAATTACAATGTCGAATTCCTAAAATACAATTTTTGAATTTTTATTGTAAGTTAAAAGTATAATTATAATCATCAATATTATCAAAATTGATATACGCATATGATCTTAGTCAATATTGTTTGTCTCTTGGAATAAAACATGATTTTGTCTTAATCTGAGTCAAAAAATCAGACAGATCTAATTAGGTGGTATTAAAAGACAGTCTGATAAGTTTGAGTTCAAATTGTTGATGAAAAGCAATTTGAATTTTATTATCAGTAGGTTTGATTCTAACTGAAAATTCCATTAATAAGATAGACCAAGTGGTATCATAAAATTATTGAATTGAGTCAGGTAATTCGTATATAATAAAGTTGTTCAAAAAAATCTTCTAAAGTAAATTTATTTTTTCTATAAATTTCACATTTCTAAATAAAATTTTTCTTTTACATATATTCTTTTTTATATAAAACTTTTACTATTATTTTGATAATTTTAAAAAACTTAAACTTTATAATAAATGTATTTGTCTCTTTCTTCTTCATAATTTTAACTTGCTTAATATTTCTTTTTAAAGGATTTTTTACAAAATACATATAATAAGGATTACAAAAAATAATATTTTTTCTTTAAAATTTCTTTGTTAGGCTTTTATTTATAACTTTTCTCTATTTTTTTCTTTTGTTAATAAATGAAATTTACTTAATTCTATAGCATTATATCCTTGCAATTCTTTTCTCAAATATATTAATAATTATGAATTCAAATAAATTCACTTAAAATTGTTAATTTATAGTATTAAAAGCTTTAGTATCTATTACACATTTCTAGTATAGATCATCTATACAAGGTTCTTGAAAAAGTATTATAAAAGATATAAAAAAACTTTAATAAATTATGTAATTTCCTTATATAAAATATGATTACCTCTAAAGATAGTAATAAAAGAAAGCAGTGTTAGCAAATGATTTAATCAATCAAATTTTTAGGTTTTAATCATATCACTCTATTATTATAAAGTCATAAATAATATCACGTGATTTTAGATTTGAAATCCGTTTTGAGTATTTTGTAATATTAATTTCTATATATAGTAATTTTATCGCCGACCGAATTTGTCAAATTTATAATACTGACCTGAATTATAAATTATGGTCATAAACTTTTCAAATGACAACATATGACAAGTCATATAAGTCATAAAGGTCAAATGTCATTTGCCAACATTGGGAGGGAGAGTCAAGTCCGATACTTTTGCGTAAGTGAATTTTCAAAAATTTAAGCCATTATTATTCATATAAATTTTTTTATTATTTACATCACCGTTTCAGAGAGAAATAAACGAATTGCGAGCAGCTACTCATTGTAAATTTGAATTCTAACGAGTCAATTATTTATGCCTCATGTATTAATTGTTGATATTACGTTACACCTGGATAATTTTTGAATGTTTTGTACAACTATCATCGGAGATTCGGAATCCTATTTGTGACCCCCATACGACTCGGAAAATTTATACGACGTACAGTACATTGATTATCAACAAAGAACTCTTTAATAGGAAAGTATTGAATGATATATATACCACAGGAACAAAAAAGTGAATCTTTGTCGATACTGTAAGTCTCATTTGTTTGCTGTCACGTAAATCATTATCAAGTTTTACAACTAAAGACAAAGATTTTTTCAATGAAAAACGAGAACACAACTTCGGCTTTCGGATATGCAGAAATTTTCTTATATAAGATAAAAAAATATATGAATCTTTTCTTGAAATGAAAAAAATTTTTTTTTTCTTATCAATCTTATATAAACATCATTCTCGATAAAGAAACTTCTTTCACGAAAAAAGCAGTAGGCCACAGAAACTCAATTAAGAAAAAAAAATTTTTTTTTGATTTCCTAATCTCATTGTTTTAAAAAAAAAAATTTCTACCGGATATCACTTATTTTGCTGGCAAAAAAGTAGATCCTGCATTTCAACATCTTACCTTTTAGTTCAAACAATAAAATAATCACTCACATCTATTCTTTTAGAAACTCCTTTATTTACAATAATAGACTAATCATTTAAGTATCATAAATAATTGGTTTGTCCCCATTTTTTTAAATTTAAAATCTTGTTATAGTCAATCTCGTTATAAGCGGATTACTGAATAAACTCACGTCACAGTGAATTGTCTTTCCTTATAGTAGATATAGTGAACGTTTAAAAAAGAATTCACATAACGATACAATATAACGAGTAACGATCATAGCAAAAGATTATCTCTTTATTTCTCGGGGATCTCCTTACACACAATTAATCCAACCTAGTTTTCACACCAATTGGTCCTTTTGTTTATATTCAACCATTCCTTACACAATTCATTCATTGCGCAATAACTTATTTTTTTCATCGTGAAAACCATTTCATTAATATGAGCGAAAGCATATCATTAATAACATCATTATCATTATCATTAATGATTCCAGTCAAGAAACGAATGAATCGATTTAAATCAAATAATAATGATCCCTCAAAAAATCCTCCTCGAGCGAATTCATTTCCTATAAGTTACTATTTTCCTCTGATTACCGTAGTTACTGACAATGTAGTATCAACATTACAATTTTCATTCGCAATAACACAGGCATTATTCTTTACAATAATATCAACTATATGTACTTTATTCCATGTGATCATAATAAATTACGATCATTATTATGCGTTAACACATAACTTCATTTATTCCACTCTTTTATTTAAGAAGAAGGGTAAACGTGTCAATTTTCGCTTATCACATGATGAATATATCCTTCCTTCTTTTCCAAATTCAAGGAATGTTGAAATGGAGGAGGACGTGATTGAGAACGAAACAAAACGATCAGAGGAGAAGATGGAAAGTGTTAATAATAATAAGCAATTAAGGGCCGATTCTCATTCTACTACTGCGGTTGCGCAACAATGGGATCTTACCATTGATACTTCAAGAAAAATATCAAAATCATACAGCGAGGAATATTATACTATCAACATTTTAAAACATCATTCTGCTTCGATCATTAAGAACAATAATGTTGAACAACAACGTTATGGGTCTTTATCAACCTCAACAACGATTTCACATTCTTTGTATGATGTTAATTTAACATTTAATAATTCGAAAGTTGACACTCGTTCACATGAAATATCGGAACACAATACGACGACTGACGATAATCCTCAACTAGTGGCACGTGATACTACCTCTCCATCAAGTACGAAGGGAATGCGGCGACATACTTGGATGACATTTATTCAAAAAAATGACATTCAAAGTTCTTCAACCTCAAAACGAAATAGTTTAGGAATTTGGGAAAAGGTTAAGGGAAATATTAATGGGTCATCGAGAAAAAATAATGATATGAATAGCAATATCTCAACAATTATTAAGCAGGAAAGATCAAAATCGAAATTAAAAAAGCATAAAGGATGGGATCCTTCTCCAATAAATTTTTTTTTCCATTCAAAACATCCCTCTCCTAATAATTTCGATAATATTACAACTTCACCTATACCTAGTTTAACTCATTCCGCTTCGAATTCAACTTCTATTTCCCCCACCTCCACACTTGTTAACGTATCAATTAACGATAATGTTTTAAATAATAATATTAAAGTTCGGATAAAGAAAAGAAATTCTTTACAAGGTTTTCTTAAGGAATTCACTAATAGAAGGAAAATATGTTTACCGAATGGTGATGATAAAAATTCGAAAAAGAAATATTAATTTCAATAATATATACTTGGAAAAGATCGCTTTGTACATATTTCAATAAAAAAGGTTTAACCAATTATGCATGTGCACATGATATTATATATTTTTATAAAAAATGAATACTTTTTTACCATATCTACATATCTTCGGGTTTTACAAAAGTCATCTCAATCGATACAGAACAATTGATATGTTCCTGAACTAACCAAAAATGAAACCGGGTGGGTCGATCAGAAATGGTTATATATAAATCATACATCATTAGTTTAAATCCAAAAAAAATTTTTTAACTTTCAGAATTTATAACCACACATATCATATCATTAAAATGACATCATTGAAAGAATGGATTGATACAAAGATAAAAGATGGTGACATTACTCACTTTGAATATGCTGAACTTAGCGAATTAAAAGTAATAGGTAAAGGAGGATTCGGCATCGTGCATAGAGCGGATTTGGTCAGCAGAGGAATTCAAGTTGCATTGAAAAGCTTCTCAAATAATGACGCAAAAATCGATAAGAATGACGTTGCAGATCTTGTCAAAGAAGTATGAATATATTTTTTTTATGAAAAAGTTGATTATACCGGATATAAAAACATCAAATTTATTGTTACACCCTTTGTTTAGTTAAAATTACTTCGTATCGTTCATTATCATCCAAATATCAATCACTTTATTGGAATAACGTACGGTTCGTGTAAAATTTCCTATTTTTTTCTAAATAATTTACTCAAATCTAATAAATATAATTTCCTTGTGTTTAAAATGAATAGATGATGGTGGTAATTACAAAATGATATTGGAATATGCCAATGGGGGAAATTTAAGAGATTATTTAGGAAACAAAAGAAATTTTATTTCATTACAATGGAAAGACAAGATCCGAATGGCATTGGATATTACTTCTGGATTGATGTGTTTACATAAAGATAACATAATTCATAGAGATTTGGTAAATACCTTATATAATTGTATTATCATATCGTTATAGACTATTAATCTTATAAATATCAATTTTTTAAAAGCATTCAAAAAATATATTAGTTCATAATAATAGATTGATGATCGCGGACCTTGGATTGTCTAAGAAGATTACTGAGGTTACAACAACTTCAAAATTTGAAGGAATGGCAGAATATATTGACCCACAATGTTATATAATAGATAAGTATATAAGAGACAAGAAGTCAGATATATATAGTTTAGGCGTCCTATTATGGGAAATCACAAGTGGACGCCCCCCGTTTTCGAACTTTGATAATAGATTCACATTGATCTATCAACTTATTAATTCTCAAATTAGAGAAAGCCCAGAAGAAAATACACCTTTAAAGTATCAACAACTTTATCAAAAATGCTGGAATCAGAATCCAGCGATAAGACCTGATATTAATGAAGTTTATGCTAGATTAAAACAACTGGATGCACAATTCAATGGTGTTGACTCGGATGATTTTATCATTAATGAGGAAAGAGAATCAAGTGAAGCATTAATTGAGATTTCTAAAGTTTATATAATTCACAACGACACCGGTCCTACGAAATCTCTCGATTTTGATCGTATTATAGAATCTCATAGGCCAAAGTCACGAGCAATTTTCGATTATCTTATTAACAATCCAACAATTGATCATTATGACGTCATGATTGGAATTTTTCATTATCATTATTCTGAGAGTGAAAAATATGAAAAATTCTATCAATGTGTTATGAAAGCGAGTGAAAATGATGATATTTATGGTCATTTTGAACTTGGACGTTGTTATTATCACGGTTATGGTACCGAAATTGATAGTAATAAAGCAATTGAGCTTTTTGAACGTTCTGGATTAAATATAGCTTTATATAGACTTGCAGATCATCATAACCAATGTGGCAATTTACAAGAAGCATTTGAATTATATACAAGATCTGCTGAAAAGGGATACGTTATATCACAACAAATAGTAGGCGAATTCTATTACTCTGGTAGAGTTCCTCAAAAAGACCATGAAATTGCCTTAAAATGGTATAAAAAATATCAAAATGGCGGTGGGATCAATGATGTTGAAGAAAGGATTAAAGATATAGATGATTATTTAAATAAGATGCATTTAGCAATAGGGGTTTTTAATTTTTTAACTAAAAAATTTATTCGTCCATGAATTTTGGCTTTTACTAAAATATTTGATTGAGCACCAATATTTATTTTATATATATAGGTTATCTGAACAATTATAAATTTAATTTCTAATAGATGCAGATCGGGGAAAAATATCGGTATCTCGAATTAAGAAAAGGTTGTCAATATTGGTGGTATAATGAAAAATATATTTTTAATAAAATATTATTATATCATTAAATAAAACTATCGCACGTTATTTTATTTGAATAAAATATCTGAATATTCAAATGTCCTTTTCACTTAATATTTATAAGCCTTTATTATTTTTAAAATCATTTATTGCAAACAGTTTCTGATTTTCTTTTTTTTAAAGTTGAGACAATATAAATAATGTAATTTAAAAGTATTATAATAAAAACGGGATCAGCATATTGAATTTTTAATATAATAATTCTTATTCTTAATATATTAAAAATAATGGTTGCCTATTTACTGTAATACTTTTTAAAGAATATTATATTTTTCTTTAAATTTGTTGAAATATTTAATTATTTATAAATTATTAATACAAATAAATTAAAGATCAAATAATACATTTTAATAAAATAAATATTTCAATAATTTATTTCTAATTAAATAAAAATTTTAATATTAAATAAATAATAAATACAAATAATTTATAATTTAAAATTATTTAAATAAGTATTTTTTTTAAAAAAAAAAAAAATAAAATTATATATTATTAACAAATAATAATTTTAAAAAAAAAAATCCATAAGAAATATTTTATTAAAAATAATATTAAAAATACTAAATATTATATTTTAACTAATATTTCTTTATTAATAAAAGTATAAAAATTTATTTATGTATAATAATAATCTTATTAAAAATAAAAATATTATTATTATATTATTAAAATTTTATTATTAAATAAATCACTTGAATTATAATTTTTTTTTATTAATCTTTTTAATAATAAAATTATTAATAATATATTTATTATTTATTATCTATTTTAAATTAATTACTACATTTTTATCTTTTAATAAATTAAGTATAAAAATTTATTTATGTATAATAATAATAATAATAATCTTATTAAAAATAAAAATATTATTATTATATTATTAATATTTTATTATTACATCACTTGAATTATAATTTTTTTTATTAATCTTTTTAATAATATTTACTTTTAAAATTATCATATTTATTATTTATTATCTATTTTAAATTAATTACTACATTTTTATCTTTTAATAAATTAAGTTATTTTGAAAACATATTTACTTTATAATTAATTCAAAATCATATTTAATTTTAAATATATAATAATTTATTATAATAAAGAAAGTTTATTAATAATTAAAATTTACTTTTATATATTAAATATAGTGAAACTTCTCTAAATGCATCCATTCTCTTGAAACTATAATGAAAATTTGCATTTAAAGAATGTATATATTTAAAAAAAGAAATTTTGTATAATCTTTATATACTTAAAGCTATGTAAAATATGCATTTATAAAAAACATATATATGCATACATTTAAGAAAGATGTATTTAAAAAGATTTTACTGTATGTTTTTTAAATAAAATATATTTATGCTTAATTTATAATTTTTCTTCTTTACTATAAAGTACTTATATATTTTAACAACTTTAATATTATAAAAAATTGTTCTTTAATGATTATCCTAGAAAGTATCAAGTTTTTTTAATCATAATATATAACAAATTTACTAATACTGTGAACTTTTGATATAACAAATTCTAAGATCTAGATATCAACTTTGTTATAAGCTTATAACGAATTTTTTAAAGTATTTAATTGGATAATTCACTATAGTAAGGTAATTTTAATATATTTGATTTAAAAATTCGCTATATCAAGGATTCACTATATCAAGGTTTAACTGTAT